>CM069405.1:386225024-386467524 GCA_035609135.1 Eleutherodactylus coqui
TAACCTAGAGCCGGCTTCTAATTGGTTAGCCAGCACCAGCATCAGCCAATCAGAGCATTATCTTTGCTGGAGGCAGGGAATTCAAGCCTTCAAGAAAGAAATGCTCTACCAGTACGGAAGACATTGCAGCAGCATGAAGGAGCAACGGGGATCCACAAGCGCAACGGAACGCTGGAGGTAGGCGAGTATTAGACCACCTCCCCCTGGTGTGATTACCAGCAGGGAGCTGCGGCACCCTGGTTAGGAATCACTGAGAATACCAGCCTTGGTGTCATATGGGTGGTCGGGGCTGGTATTCAAAAATACCAGCCTGTAAAAAAAATAAAAATAAAAAAATATATTGGTACCAGCCTGGCTGGGAAAATACTGGCCACACCTGTGAATCACTGGCCGGGTGGCAACCCTAATTCAACCCAATGACATATTGAAATAACTGATGATTCTGCAATACATTCCCATGATAACATTAAACTTGCCAGAAATGTTGTTTGGCGACATAAGGGCAGCGCGGCTCAGGGTCTGGGTTAGGAAATCCCAACACTTATCTGGCAATAAAACAATCTTTACATTATTTTTTCATATATTTTGTAGACTCTAAAGGGGATTTTATAACACTTCGGGCAACAACAGCTGATAAAAGCGCAACATCATGGTGGTTCTATACCATAGTAGTTAAAGTTTAACTTTGCTTCAAGGTTTGTACTATATAGGTAGCGGTTTATTGGATGATTTTTTCTTACGAAGGCCCTTTGTACAATGAAAGCAACAACCGGATAGACTTTTAGGCAGCTGCTCCACTTATCAAGACGGTCGTACACTGTCTGTTGAAATATGTTCTTGGTGAGATCAGAGGATACACGGTAGGTGGAAACAAACTGTGTTCTTGCCGCATCTACGTCTCATGAAACGTTTATATGGAACCGCTCACCTCAATATACCGTATGCACTATTTCTGGAAAACCATGCTTGCCAACCAATTTATATTTAGACTTCCTTTTAATTTTGCCCAAAATTGTAGACTATAAAAGTGACAGCATAGAACACAAAGTCTGATATCCATGACGGTTTTCCCTTACTTACATAGGTTTATCATCTCCGGATGGAATAGTGAGTGAGCAGATGGTGTGAAGGAGCACAATATGTCTCAGGGCTTAGAATATAACCAGTTCATGTACAACAACAGCGTTCCTGGAAACATTTAGAACTGTGTGCCAGATCATCCCATAGCTGTGATATATACAGGTATACACATATAAAAAGCATCAACATGACTAACAAGAGCGCTTTATATTTCCCTTTATGATGGAAGATAATTTTGTATAATCTCCATGGCAAAATAGACAAAGAAAGGCAAAACATAATGATATGATCTCAACCTAATTAAAGCTATATGGAGTGCAGAAGAAAATAATACTTCTCTAAAGATGAAAAACAGGCATGAATTATCTGAATGACCTTCTTGATGCAAGTTAATTTGTTAGCTTATCTCCGTGCCATCTTGCAGATTTAATCATGCATGTGCTCTGCAGAATGTCAGCCGCACAGAGGACCCTTGTTCATTCAGTCCGCGGACCCCATTCCTGATGTAATAAATACAGTTTTAAAAGAACAAACAATATTCTTTAGAATTATCATCAGTGGTATTTTACCACTTTATCATTATAGCAGCTTTCAACATACCGTATATACTCGAGTATTAGCCGACCCGAGTATAAGCCGAGACAATACGTTTCACCACAAAAAAAACTGGTAAAACTTATTGACTCGAGTATAAGCCGAGCTATACTCCAGTATATACTAGGTTAAAAAAAAAACCTCCATACTCGCCTCCCAGCCGGTGGCTGTGTTTGTGCGACAAGCTGCTTGAATTCTCCCTGCAGTCATCTCCCACCGTCCTCTCTGCTTGGCTCTGTCAGTGCTGTGTAAGTAAGTGCTGTGATTGGATCGAGCGCCAGCCAATCACAGCTCGCGCTCGATTCATTCACTGCGCTTACACAGAACTGACAGCAGGGGATTTGAAAGCTGAGCAGAGAGATGACAGCGAGGGAGAATTCTAAAGCAGCTTGATTGGCTGTGAATGAACCAACTGTGATTGGTTGACGCTCAATCCTATCACAGCTCTTACTTACACAGCGCTGACGGCAGGGGATGACAGCGAAGAGAATTCAAGCAGCCTGCCGCACTGCCGCCGGAGACACAGACACCGGCTGGGAGGTGAGTATGGAGTGTTTTTTTAAGTCTTCCCTGACTGGAGTTAGGGAAGGCTGAGACACTAGGCTTATACTCGAGTATATGCTCTAGTTACAGAAGTATGTTTTTGGAATGACTTGAAATCTATCTTCCAAATTGAAACTGATGGAATATTTTGTACTTCCCCATTTAAATGTTCATGGATATACATTATGTAAAAATAAAATACATAGATACATAATTATACAGCACATCGCAGCCCATTCATTGCTATGGGCACAGTGTAATTCTTCATTTGTCCTGTGGTGGCACTAGGGGAATTAAATGCTTCAAGGTTCCATCACAGACTACAGCTAATCAGTGGGAGACGATCATAATATAAAAGGATTGTCAAAAAATCAACCAAGGAACAAAAATGAAATTTTAAGCTTGTGGGTCTCTTTTTTGGCAGCATTCATTGTATACTCTAGTTACAGATAGGAAAAAAAAAATTATAAGATAGATAGATAGATAGAGAGAGAGATTCATTCTCGACTAGAGATGAGCGAGTATACTCGCTAAGGCACATTACTCGATCGAGTAGTGCCTTAGCCGAGTATCTCCCCGCCCGTCTCTAAAGATTCGGGGGCCGGCGGGGGTTGGGGAGCGGCGGGGAGGAACGGAGGGGAGATCTCTCTCTCCCCCGCTCCCCCCCCCCCCCCCCCCGCAACTCACCGGTCACCCGCGCCAGTTCCTGCATCTTTAGAGACTCGGGGAGATACTCGGCTAAGGCACTACTCGCTTGAGTAATGTGCCTTAGCGAGTATACTCGCTCATCTCTATTCTCGACCGATTCATCATCATCATCCACAATGGACGGAAACAGAAAGTACTACTAGATTGACTATGCTTAATGCTCTTTCTGGTCATTAAAGTTGACATTTTTAAAAGTTTACTTGAACTTTTCTTGGGTGGAAATTATTTACAAATTAAGCTGCACATAAAAAAAACTTTTATATTTCACAAATGCCTACGTAGAAGTGCCCTGATATAATCTTGTTGGAACCTTTCTCTTTAGATCATTCTCCACCATCAGTAAAATAGAAGTAAAATTTACAGCAGTGGCTGTTCTACTAACGAGTTATAAACAGGGGCCGACTGATATCGAAAAGGTGATCAGAAAAACACATTTCCGACAATAAGAGACAGTGGGAAGTAAAGCCATTGCTGTTGTAACCATTGGCGCTGTATACACAATATTGTCTTTAGTCTCGCAGATTTTATTATACTGAGGTTATCTAACAATGAACATGTAATACTACAAGAAGAATGTGAGTCGTCACTATCCTCTATCATATTCCCTTCCCAGTCATTCTGTCCAGGGATTCAGCAGGGTGGGGAAGTCTAACAGAGTATCATATCCAGCAGTCATATCACTAAAGGCCTTTTCTCATAGCGCAAAACAAATACTATACAGCTACATTATTTACAGATAAACATAATTACTTGATGAATGAAATTGTAATTATTTAAGTCATATCCACATCCATTATAGTGCATATAATACTGAAACAAGGGCATACAGAAGTGTTGCCAAGTTATTCATTACTGCATTCATGAATTAGAGGTCATGTACCAAAATAACTCCGAATGGGTGTGTGGTCCGTGTCCAATTTAGATGCTTGCTGGAGAAGTCTTAACTTCTTACCTCATATGACCTCAAGCTCAAGTGATCAGACTTGCTATGTGCCCTTCAAGCTGAGTAATCAGCAAGACTGTCCACAGTTATCACCTTCTTATTGAATAAAGGCCCATTTACAAGAAAAGACAATATTTCAAAAGATTGAAAGTTTTAACGATCGTTTGCATAAAGTCTTAATGGACACTACTGTCTACATCCATTTGCGTGTCAAAGAACCTCCGGTAGCTGTTTGCAGAGCACAGCATGTGGTCTGCGCTCTGCACACAACTCCATTGTTCTCGCACGGGCTGTCGGCAGAATACAATGTAATCTCCCAACTCCTGCAGAGAACACAGCAAGTGGTCTGTGTTATCTCTTTGTGGCTGAAGGATGTAATTTAACCTCATCTGAAAATCATCATTCAGCCGAAAAGTGCATGATGGTCATTGTTTAAATGAATTTGGAGCGAATCGTTGCGTGTAAAGGAGTCTTAACCTAAGGCCAGGCTCACATGGCTGTTTCAAGCGCTCACTTAAAACGCTATACTTGGCCTCCATTGATTTCAAAGGGGCTTTTTAGACGAGCATTTTAGCGTGGTGTTCCTCCTGTTCTATTGTAGTGCGTTAAAGCAATTTTTAACACAGCACATCACCCACTGCAATGATAAAGTGCGTTGAAAACGCCGTTCAAAAACACTGTAAAACGTGGCTTTTTTTTTTTCTACTACCGCCTGCGTGAGACTGGCCTAAGCCAGAGACATGTGATGCAAGTAGACACTGCTACTTTACTTTTGGAAAGATTGTTTTTTACACACAATTTTTTGCTGCAGTTTGCAGCAGGAAGGAGAAGTATTAGCCCTTCCTTCACATCTCCTAGATCCGTCACGCTATCTTCCGCTGTAGCACAGCGGAAGATGGCATGAAAACGCTTCCCCACCCACCGACGCCTGCGCGTCACGTGACGCTGCCAGTGCGTTATGCACTGTACTGCGCAAGCGCGCCGGCACAGGATGTGGGACATTAGGCAGCGGATCCGGAGGTGAGTATGGGGTCTTTGGGGGGGGCGCCGTGACGGACTCTGCTGCGGAATTCCGCTTGAGGAAATGTTGGGTAAGTGATGAGACTAAGACTGCATTACTGCAGAGAAGCAAGACTGAGCACATGTGACCACCTTGAAGCATTTACTGAGGTGTACGGGACACAGAAAGGCTTTTCAACAGAAATTGCAGGTGGCGCTATTCTAAAATTAGTCCTGGAATATTTGGGGATTGAGACTTTTTTTTAAACAAGTGTGAAGATAAAAAAAAATTGCAGGAACCAGAGATTGGGGGTTGTCAACTCTTGGAAGTAAGGCCTCTTCCACACTGGCGACAGAGATTTTGGCGCGAGAAAATTGTGGCAAAAATCGCATCTTTGCTCTCGCGATTTTTCAGAGATATATCTGCTTTTTTGTTAGAATAATCTCGCATTGCAGCCGCTTGTGATAAAATTATGCGTTAAAACGTGAAAGTCAAAAAGGGCTTCCTAATGTTAAAAAACACAAATTGCATGAAAGTCGCAAGCTCGTGAGATGCGATAAACAAGGAGGCTCCATAGGGAAACATGGGCTACAAAAAAAAAAAAATTTAAAAAAATCGCGGAAAGATAGAGCATGCTACGATTTTTTGTTGTCACAAGATAGCATCAAAGAAAACATTGCTAATGTGAAAGAACCTATTGGAAAGCAAAGGCTTCACACACGTGTCTTCTTGCGCTATCGCATAGCAGGAAAATCACACGATATTGTTTAATATTCATGGTAAATACCCTTATTAACTCGCTGTCCAGTCCTAAATAAGAAGTTTGCTTAAAGTAGTAATGGGCAGATCTAAAACCTCAGTCACATTTTAGGGGTCAGCTAAGTCTGAGATGTGTTCCCTTGTTCCCCCGAGCCCCTAGGAAGCAGAAAGGACTTACTGCAAAGCCTCACTCACATACTTGTAAATATGTATAGTATTAAGCACATATTTTTTATACATATAAGGGCTATTTCAGACGACCGTATATCAGCTCAGTTTTCACGCCGAGCCGATATACGGTGTCCTTGTCTGCAGGGGGGGTGAGGATGGCAGCGCCAGGATCAGAAACTGAGCCCCCGCCCCTTCCCAGCCCCTTGCCACTATTTGAAATGGGAGGGTTGGGATGGGGGCGGAGCTAAGCGCAGATACTTAGCCCCGCCCCCGTCTTGCCCCCTCCTATTGCAAATAGTGGAGAGGGGCAGAGAGGGGGCGGGAGCTCAGTTCCTGCTCCTGGCTCTTCCATCCTCCTCCCCCTGCAGACAAGGACACCGTATATAGGCTTGGCGTGAAAACTGAGCTGATATACGGTCGTCTGAAATAGCCCTAATACTGAATGAACAGAACCTATTAATTTTAAATATATGCGCATATATTTCATGCCATTTTCCCTTGCGTGAAAAAAAAACAAAGACAATAAGTCCTATTTTGTTCCGTATTGCAGACCAAAATAGCCCATTGAAGTCACGGGGAATGTGCAAATATGCATTATATAGGCATGATACATGCAAATTGACTGTGCATATAATCAATGGGAACTCCTCATGTCTTTTTGCGCATAAATATACAGTGATCCGCATGGAATACTTAGTGTTGCAGTCCATGAATACACCGAGTATTCTTGGATAAAAACTGCATACACCCATGTGAGTGAGCTTTATGTGTTAGGTCTTCTGTTTGTCACACCATTTTAGAATACTTGCTTGTATTATATGCCATTTTATTTAGCATTTTAACATTTGTCAAACACAATCTTATTTGTACTAAAGCTTAAAACTTTAATAAGCTTAGTCTTCATATGATATGAACCCTTAGCCCTTGATAGTTTATGTGGGAGTCCTTGCCCATTTCAATTAGTGATCCCTAATTTGCAACCTGAGTGTAATATAAGTGCAAGATTGAGTGAAAAAAGATTAACCTCCTACAGTTATACCCACTTCATGTGCTGAGAAAGTGTGCACGTTACACTTATACCCACAGCAATTTCTCCACTTTTCTACTGTACTTGTTTTTATACCTGATGCCCTTTTTCAAAGATGTGCTAAAAATCTGAAAATGTTCAAATACAGTGAGCAGATAAGGTTTTCACACTTACAACATGTTGAATGAGGCTCCATGCACACGGCTATACTAGGGGTATGCACAACCTCTAAGATGGACAGACCTCTAATAATGCATCTATAGGTTTCTATGGGACCATGCTAAATCACTGTATACCTTCAATTTAAGGTTTTTTTCTACCCTGAATGAATCCATCAAAAAAAAAAAAAAAAAATCATGTCACGTTCAGCGGATACCAAAGCAATTCTCCGAAGAAGCAATATTTGGCATACATCTGTAGTAGTGAGTAACAGAGGACTCTGTGCTGCCCACAACTCTGTGCAGGAAGCCCGAGTATTACAAGAGATCCATCCTACGCTCTAAGGACAGAGAGGTTTGCACAGAGATCAACACCATTTCCTAAAGAGTGTTCTGCACATTGTAACAAATAGGAAGTGTCCTTATGTGATGTATTCCTTACTTATCATAAGACATTGTTCTGCATATTTCACACCACTCAGACAAAACTGCCATTTTTGATCTCCAAATGTAACACTTCAGATCTTTAATTAAAGAAAACCACTGAAAAAAAACACCTGTGAGCAAGAAAAAAAGTTTTGCCCGTATTCATGGCTGATATGAACAAAACGGACAGCTGCCCCAGGTCCTCCATCATTCAGCAGACTCTACACTGCCATGCATGGCCTACCTTAGGCCTCCTCCCTGGCAGCCAATGGTCAACTCGTCTCATGCACTGTATGTTGCCATTATATAGGACTGTATGGGCAATGTATGGCACTGTTATGGGTTCACTGTATGGCAGTGTTGTGTGGTCACGTCATGTTACTCTTATTTGGAACTGGAGGGTGGTATAATTTCAGAACAGTATGAAACTTGGAAAGAGGGTCAACTACCAAATTTTATTCTACACTTGTTTTCATGTGAGTAAATCCTCCAGCTCACGGCATATTCATATGGTTAAAGGAAGGAATTATTTGGTACCATGTCATGGCACAATTTTTTTTCTCACGGCTCCCCTAAGATTCCAGAAGCAAAGCCCCCTGTGCACCTAAGTGTAAATACATAGTCACACAGAGGTGCTATATGAGCACATAATATGCTACCAGTGCAATATTCGGGACGTGAGCGATACAGATCCTGCATACAGCTCCTAAAACCCACAGTCCTGACATGATCCTTTCTATTTGTCTCATTATGCAATACTTATTTCTTTATCTCAAAATGTCAAGCTTCCCGAAATCTTCTTCCCGACTGCAGAAAACACTTGTAATGAAATACGTATCATTGTTTCCTTACCTGCTTGTATAGCCGTCTCTGGTTGGTCATCAGGGACCAGTTGGATGACATCAGACACATCCACCTGGGGATCATTCTCTTCTTCTTCATCCTCGTTGGAGGATCTCCGTCTAACCAAACAGATGCTACCTCCAAGCTCCCAGCACAAAAAGAGGCCCCAACACTCAGGCATGAAAACCCAGTCAGCTCCTGAGAAACAATGGAAGATATAGTAACTATATCCAAATGATACATCTCATATAAAAAGAAAGATCACATCTTCCATATAAAATCATACAAGCCTATTATATTATCAGTTCATTATAGACTGCATGTTAATATTCCGTCTGAGCACAGAGGATCCACGGGTGATGCCATCGCTTAAGCAAATCCAGACGTATTAAGCAAAAGGGTGTGTATAGCAGAGAATAATGATGTACTCACATTGTGTTATACCAATGGGAATAGGGGTAGGATTGAAGACAACAGCAGATCTTCTGGATCAAAAGGGGGGGTGGAAACAGGCTAAACTGGATGGGTGATATATGGATGCACATAGGTGATCTCCCTAATCTAAGCTGTCCAATTAAATTTAAATGACCATTTAGGAATGATTAAGGGGATTTTAGGAGAAGAAAGCCCAATTTATAAACAAAAGTTCAGAATATTTCTGATGCAGGATAAATAAGGATCCCATCTGAGATGTTCATGGTTTATCCGTAGGTGCATGGTGATCGGAGAGGGAACCTCGCACATGCTCCCAATATTCGCTTCAATGGGAATTAAGCAAACTCCATCTTTCCATTCTTTCTGCACCTGGCTGTGGAGGTAGAAGCTACACTTAGCCATTTATGGCAGATTCTGTATATATGCTACGGACATCACAGAATAGAATAGCTCTTTCAGGGTTATATATGAAGACTGGTGTGCCAGCTAAGTAGTACACACAGGAGCATACGGAAGAGGTGGTCTTATATGGTTAAAATTGCCCCCTTGTGCACCTTTTGACTGTATCCGCAACCTCATGATGTGGATAAAGTTGAATACAATGGCATGGCAGGGAGACCTCTTTGGGGGTCTTTGGTTGCCAGGGCAGAGAGTGGAGTGCAGTGTCAGTGGGTTTATTCTGAGCCCTATGCTGATGCAGCCTAGTGGTGGATCAAATCCTGGGAGGGTGACTAGCAGGAGGGCGAGGGGCACTTTTTTTTTCAAGCTGATTATTAATTTGTGGCACCAAGAGGGTATTTTAACCATGTTGGGGTATCATTATTGTGCGTGGGCACAAATGGGGGTACTGTTACTGTATAGAGAGAGTATTAGTACTGAGTTCATGCCTTTATGGGAGCACTACACTTGTGTTGATGCCACTAATGGAGCACCATTCTACGTGGGACCCAGTGGGGTTGGCTATGCTGTATAGTAAGTCCTGCCTGTCCTAGAACTGGAAGAAAATGCTTTCTGACTACTACTGAACATGTTAGCACATGTTCTCTCCTGGTACAGCAATGCTAGGACAGACATGACAAAACAACAGATTTTGCTGAGCAGCGGATGTAGGTGCTGGTGTCCAGGAGAGGAGTACGAGATCCTTCCTTCCCGGTAACTGACAGCTATATCCTCTGCCCAGATTGCCGTAGTATGGGCTGTGAGAATGCGGTGGAAGAGCCGTGTACACAACACTTTTTTTAACCCCCCTTTCGTGAGAAAATCTTGTGTACAACCAAGTGCACCAATTTGAGAAATGGCTAATGCGGTGTGATATATTCTCTTACACAGTGCACACCAGTTGAGGAATACTTAAGGGGGTTGTCCGGGATTAGAAATGCAGATTTTGATGCACACAGATTCTGAAATCCACGTCAAGAAAAAAAAAAAAAAAAAAAAGAATTAGCCGGTCAGTTCTAGACCAGGTTTCTGCATTGAGAGACCTCAACTAGATTTCCCCCAATGCATGAGTTTAAATCTGCATGCATATCCATACTATTTAGAGTCTAGAGGCCCATACAGACCTATTCCTGCTTCATATAGCCAAAGTATGTTCCAATATATATAAGAGCAATCAGCCTGATGTCCAAGAGAGACCATCTGTGTGCCGACTGAACATCCCTCACAATGGGTCAGGTAGACGACATCTATTGCATTTAGTTGTGGAATATGAGGATACAGTAACTTCAGTGAGCTCTCTTTCTGGTTTGGTGATTCTTTAAACAGGAGTTCCCTAAAAATATGTTTAGAAAGTTCATTTTCCCAAACCTCTAAAATGATATGTAGTATGAAAAATAATGGCAGCGTACAGGCACCTATATATGATGTTATCGGAATCAGGTGCTCCATCAACGGCCAACAGCCCACAAGCTAGTGGAATACAGAACAGGCTACATCTCTACTTGCTGTACCCACACCACCAGTCTGCATGAATGAACCGGGACTTCAAAGTCCTGCCTGCTTTTTTCCCCAAACTATGAGAATTTCATGGGATGTGATACAAAGTAGCAAGTGTTCCTCCACCACTATGAATTTCATGACAAATCAGAAAGTTGCCCTGCTAGCACTCATAAGTATGCCCCGGCGCGTCCGCAGAGGGATTTAATAAGCAGTGAAGGGGATCCGAATTTCCTGGCAGTCACCCAGTCTAATTGTAGGCAACTACCTTGAAGTACTACTCAAACTTTGCTTCCTGGACTAAATGAATCTGACAAATGTACAAAAAACTATTCCGGATTTAAAAGCCGCTGGTTCAATCAAGGAAGCTAGGGGGCTCAAAATATCTGGTGCACATATCAAAGTACGACACACGTCTGCCCCCCATATAGGACAGTAGCTAACCAGCTGCAGTACTGACATGTGTGACTCCATACATGTGACAGGCTATCATATATCCAATAAACATCACACACTGCGGCGCTATCTGCTTCATGAGGCTTCTATAACCCTGACTCACAGAGCAGCAGGCAGATGTGATAACACTTCTCACAGGTGGGACTATGGCACGTTTTCACTTTGTTTCCATCCCCATAGCAGCAGCTTGCATGATTCAGCTGAATGGGGAAAATTGCAGAATAGACCAAGAGGGAAAGACGGAATCAAATACAATGAATTCTCTCCAACAGCCCACCCCAATGAGAAGACCACCTCATGAGGACTAGATGTCCTGTGGCAGATTTTCAGTTATACCATATATTTATGCATACTTGATGTCTTAATACAAGATCACCCCCTCCCCTCCAAGACCATTTTAGTAGGTTGCCTCAAAGAAGTTTGACAATAGTCTCGGTCTTGGCGCGATTTTAGACTACTGTATTCGCAATGCACAGAGAATGGAACCCATTGATGTCAATGGTTCTTTCTCATGCATGTGTTTTGCGCACACATTTTATGCACGTGCAGAAAAAAAAAAATAGGACCTGCTCTATTTTCTTGCATATTTGCAAACCAATGGCTCCATAGAAGTCAATGGGAAGTCCGGAAATGCACACTCAATACCCGCGCATTTGTGCAATACACTGTGCAATTCCATGGGAATAAGAACACATCTGACCCTCATAGCCTTTCAAATCATGGAGGGGGGTGTTGGAAGTGCATGTGAACTGGCCCTGCGAGCGCAAAAGGAGAAGCACTATGCGCTATGATGCGCCCATCTAACTCATTAAAACTTGTTAGTGGCGCAAATACGTTGCACTGAAGCATGCGCCATTGCTCATATAGTCATCTGAGTTCTGTTCTATTGCGAGGCGCACAAACTCGCGCATTGTAATAAACTATTATTTTCAATGGGTGAATTTACATCATTTTTTGCTTGCACTGATAGCGCAAGATCAGAACATTATAGCATGTCCTATTTTGGGCGACTGCACTGTGAGACTTGCCCATTCTTTCCTATGGCAGTGCGAATAAAATCGCATCGCACTTGCACGCCTTGCGATCTGCATGTGAGTGTGATGCAATTTTTCTCAGTTCAGCTATTGGAAAAACATATGATTTTTTTCACGCCCGTAAAAGCACAAACGTACAGCTGTGCAAACTGCGCATTTTTAACATGGAAATGCATTGCAGAAGGCTAAAAATGGCAGTTTGAAGAGCGTAATATAGGTTTGATTTCCTCTGACTTGTATCGCACTCGCTGTGTAAATACATTGTCACACAAATCCCCTCTGTCACCTGATCATACAATCGGCATAGAGGAGCGGCGGTACTGAGGCGGCCCCCTGAAGAATCTCCTGCGTGGGTTTCTATCGTATTACACGAACTTGCGATTTTTGTGCGTTTTCGATATTAGAAACTCCTATCGACGTTCGTGCAATAAAATCGTGTGATTTTATCGTGGGATGCATTGCGATGCAATGCGCAATTTTTCACTAGAAAAAAAGCATCGCTGACGCTCAAAAATCACCAGAACAGAATTGCAATTTTTACGTGATTTTCTCACAGCAAAGTCGTGATCGCCAGCGTAAAGGAGCCCTAAACAGTGCAGATTTTGCAGTAGATTGTGCTGTTTTAACCCTTGCATGAAAAGGCACGCTGCAGATTTAGGATCCACAGCTTTTAAAAAATACTGCTAATTTGGTGCCCAAATGTTACGATTTAAATGGAGATTTTTTCATTTCCTCCACATGACTTGTACTCTAAATACTGGGGAGTTTTTATAGAAAAGTCGGCTGCATTTCCACAATGCGTGATAGCACCCGAAATATTAGGATACACTGAAGACTCTTGTGCGCCCCTGAAACTCTCCAAGCCCAAAGTCAGAAGGTGCAAGAACAAAATCACAGCAGAACTTGAAGGCTACATAGACTTGTAAGGGGGCATCTCAACTGCTGCAGGGCTACATGGGGCAGAATCACTAGCAGTAAACTCTTCTGCATCATGGAATACTAGGATAGCGCACCCCGCAGGTGTGGAGAATACGGTGCAGCTACTACGCGGTGTGCAGAAATAGTGTAAGTGTTAGATAAGTGGCATGGTGCCCTCTTCCCAACACGCCTGGCACATGTGCCCTTCTCTCCAGCATATACACCTTTACACCCTCAGGGGATTCTCCAGCACCTGTTACATGACAGGTCAGCTGCTGTCTCCTGGGGGTCATGTATGATTAATGGGCAGCAGAGACCACTGCAGTAGTATCCAGGTCTATGACCAGAAGTAGCATCCCAGTACTGATCGCTGCCCAGCATGGCACCAGCAGCAGTCAGAGACCCCACAGCAGGTGATGCCCGTACTGCCTAAGGGCAGCAGCCGGCTCTGTACACTGCAGGATCCGAGGCTGCACGGCCGGCTGATCACTCACCTCTCCCGGCACCGCAGCTCCTCCGCTCGCCGTCCGCTGGCCGGACTACTGCGCTCTGCTGCTGGCTGCACCGGCCGGCTCTCTGCTCGGACACACACTGCTGGAGGTGCAGTGCCCCGCGGGCGACACCTAGCGGCCGCAAGCGGCGTGGCTGGAAGTGTTTCCTACGTGAGGGCGGCCAAACTGCAGCTTTCTTTTTTCTGGACAACTTCTCCAAAAATCCCGACATCCCGCATTTGTTCCGGACACATTGTAAAACCAGAATGAGAGAGAAAGATTATGAATGTTCATTCGCATCATGCACACACAGGCGGATTTGCATTGAGGAATCTGGGACGGGCATTTGCAGCATATGCCACCCATAGCATGCTATGACAAAATGCGATTTCCTCTACACGAGCAGAAATCAATTGCGATTCTTTGTGACTTCCGTGCAGATGGTTTCAATGGAAGCCGACCGCCCCATGCGGAAAGATCACGCGATCCGCGTCATCGCTTAGCAGTAACGCAGCATAATCTGCACTGCGCATGTGCGCCGGATGCACGTCCACAATACAGATCCAAACAGGCACGCGGGGCCACCGGCCGGGCACAGGGTCGGATTCCGCTGCGGGATCCCACATGGAGAACCCGATCCTGCCATGTGCAGGCGGCCTTAGGGGATTCTGCATTACTGCTGCGACCGGTGAGCAGAAAAACGGTTCCTCTTATGACAAAAGAAAACAGTACCTACCGACGCTTCACTGGCTATAATGGGGGTCCGTTCGATTTCGGGCCAGCAGTCCGAAAAATCATGTGATTTTTAGTCCCACCCAGAGAATGTTGTGATTTTCAAAAAGCACCATGAACCCAAAAAAGTAGTAAAAGTGTTTAAAAAAAAGGGCACTGCAAAAATCACACTGATTGTAAGGCTTTTCATAGTTTACTACTGACCTACAGCAAACATCAGGGCACAATGCCAGTGCATCAAAAAGCCAAAAAAAAAAACTTAGCATGAAGCCAGCCTGAGGCTGCGTTCACACGGGGCGAGACGCTCACGCGAGGTTTGTGCGTTGTGAGACGAACTCACACGAATATCAACTCCATTCTTTGGAATAAACTTATTCACATGAGCAATTTATTCCCTCAAGCGATGCCGCAAGGATAAACATCGCAGCACATTCTATCTTTTGGTGCTTCCTCGGAACACCGCGCCAATTGTTTTCAATGCAGCCTTAAACGACATGGTATGGTACTCAATGGGAACCACTTGGAATCCTCCGATGGACGTGAACCACGTGGCGGAGGATCACAATTTCACAGAAAAGCACATTGGTAGGTGTGATATCCGGCTGAATTTCTCGCCCTGGTCTCGCGCTCGCCTTTGTGAGTCCGGCCTGATATTTGCGCTTTTTTATGCATGGTGAAAAAAACGAATACTTGTTTAGGATAGATTTTTCCCTACAAGACGTGAAGAGGATTTCCATAGCAGAATTGTCCTCCACTGTAGAAGAATTTTCCGTAACGCTTTCTGCACGTATTGCGAATTTTGGATCACAGACTTTAATGCTCTGGAAAATTCTGTAACATACGCCATAAAATCCACAACAGTCACTTCACTTACGTTTTTTCGCACCAGATTTGCTGTTGTGGACTTTCTTACTTATTTTTGAAGCATGTGTGAAATCCACCCTGAAAAAATGTCGCACCTAAGCATGCTGCCTTAGGGCGCCTTCACACTGGCGAGAAAATCATGTGATTTTCGTGCGATGCGAGTGAAAACGTAGAATTATGAAACCAATGATTTTCAGTGGTTTCCATCACATAAGTGATGTTTTCATTCATGCGATGTTGCGAGAAATAAAAAATCGCGGCATGCTCTATCTTTCTGTGATGTGTGATTTTTTTATCTCCCATGTTTCCTTATGGAGCCTCCTTTCTATCGCATCGCAAGGCACGAAATTGCGATTTTCGTGCGATGCGATGCATTTTTAACAGTCAGTCCTACTGACTTTCACGCTTAAAAAATCGTGCAAGAAATTCACGACGGTAGCGATGCTTTAGCGAGAAAAAGCGCTGACACACAAAAATTGAGGGAAAAAAGACGCGATTTTGCTGTGATTTTCTTGCGACAAAATAGGGATTGCCAGTGTGAAGGAGCTCTTAGGAAAGAAACGCTAGACAGCCCCAAAATTTGCGATAAGAGAGGGGCAAAGTTATTGTTTATAGTACATTTAATATTTCCTCCTGACTTCCATACAACTGCAGAAAAATACACTCGGCAAAAGTGCCGTAATAATGCAGTGTTTTACATAAAACACTATGTGAAAAATCACCCCAAGGGCTTATTCAGACGACCGTATATCAGCCGGTGTGAATACGCGGCCGATATACGGTTGTCTCAATAAGCCCCAAGGGTGTGGCCACACAGAATTCCTGAGCGGCGTGTTTTCAGCCATTGTGGATCTGCTCCTGGATCACTGTGACTTGTGTGGTGTACAGTACAGCTCCATCACATAAAGGAGTCAGGGTGTGCAGATGGCAGGATCACTGGGGGGCCCAGCTGGGGCGTAACCTCAAGCTTCTGGGCCCCAATGCAAAACCTGTAACAGGGCCCTCAACTATAATGCTTTATTCATAGTTCTGGGGTCCCTATATGGAGAAGAGAAGCCTAATGGGCCCCCTAAGGCTCCTGAGCCCGGCTGCAACTGCATTCCCTATAGTTATGCCCCAGGGTCCCCGGGGGCCCTTTCTCTAGCAATCAGACATTTATCCTGTGGATAGGGGATAAATGTCATTAGTGGGAAAATCTCTTTGAAGCTTCACTCACATGAGCGTATATACAGCAACTTTTTTACACCCAACTGATATACGCGAGCATCTGAGCCATTGGTTTCGAATGCATCCGTTCACATGGGCGAATATACGGCGCGTAAAACCATGTAACCGGCAAAAGTGGAACATACGCGACTGCAATACGCGCCGGCATAGCTCTGGAACTATTTTTTGCCCGATATACGCCAGCAGGTCGCATAGACTCCTAAGAAAGGGAGGGGGAGGCATTTTAGCAGCATCCAAGCTTACAGGTGCCTCTATATAGACATTGGAGGCATCCCGAGGATTTTGGCAGAGCGAGGGTTTTCTGGGGTGCAACGTATTTTTTCTCTAAAAACGACGCTCACGGTCTTGTGAATGGGCGCGAAAACGCTGTCCGTGATCGCGAAAAAATGTGCATTCATGCCAATGAAAGGCGTGGACGAGAGAACGTAAAAATGCATACGCTCATGTGAAAGAGCCCTAAGGCCGTGTTCGCATTTCCAGGTTTACTGTTCTATTAGAAAAGACATCAATGGCGCCCAACAGACTCCATTCATGGCGTCTGCTATTAAAAACAATAGCGCTGCATTATATTTACCAGCATTTCCTATAGAATCTGCGATGCGGCTTGTACATTTTATTGGAGTGCAATACCAGGAGGGAGTCTGAACAGGGACAAGAGGAATCCAGGAGCAGAAAACAAGGATACAGCAACAGAGCACATACAATGAGAGGGGAGATGAAGAGGAGAACATAGACTTTAGTAACGTATTGTTTTTACTGCTTTTTATATTTTTTGCCTAAATAGTTTCCTATTATTTTTACAAAAAAGGGGTGAAAAACATTAAAGTTTTACCATGGAGGAAGAAACTGCTGCTGATTGGAGGCAGCTCCTTCTGTACTCATGCTGCACTGCTGCTAAGCAGTGGGAGGGTTAAGAAATGGCTCTCCTGACTTCATTTAGGCTAGGGCTGCACGGTGACATGACAGTCAGAGAAAATCCAGCTTGGGTGGATTTTGGTAGTAGCAGGTCACAAGTCGCATGCAACTTTTTCCACCATAGACATCAATGCAAGTCACATGCGACCTCAACTTTACTGCCAAATCGCAGCTGTGAAACAGTCACACAAGTCGCTCAACTTTTGTGCAGCATGTTGGCATGTAGCTTAGCCTTACTTGTGTTTAGGCCACGTTCATAATTGGCATTTCACTGCTACTTTTTTTTATAGTGCAGAAAACGCAGCGACTAGACATAAGCCGGTCCGCACACAGTGTCTCGCAGAGTTTTTGGCGCTGTTTTTAATGTCATTTTAGCACAATACTGCAGCCAGATGTTACTTTAACGTCTGTAGTGAAACCGAATATATACAACATACAAAGTGTTTGGGGTTTGGGTATTTTTAGCATTTCAGGAATTTTTTCAAAATGCCACCTGTTCCTATAGGACTTAAAGGGGTTGTATGGTTACCAGACAACTTCCCTTTATTAGGCCTGTCTGTATTACAACAACAAACAGAGCTGTACTTACCCCTCCTCCGGGGTCCAGTGCTGCGGTCCTAGCGTTTGTTGTGACCGCGGCTATCACAGGAAGTCAGCTGACCACTGCAGCCATTCATGGCACTCAGAATGTGGGCACCGATGCCAGGAGAACGAGAGGGGACACTGCTGGCTCAGAGCGCTGTGACGGCCACTGTCACAGCAAACAGGACCACAGCGCTTGATCCTGGCGGCAGCGGAGGCGTAAGTACAGCTCTGTTTGTTATTACTCACAGGCCTATTAAAGGGAAGTTGTCCGGAAGCACACAACCCCTACGAAGAATAGAAAAAGCCCTTCATTGTTTGGACCTGTGTTATGCTTACCACAGTGGGGCTTATTTACTGTATAAGGGCTCCGGCACACTTGCATTTTTCTTGCACGTTTTTTCACGTGATTGTCAATGGGACTTTCTAATGTTAAAGATGCATCGCAAGTTTGTGCTTTGTAATTTTTGTACAATGCGTTTTTAACATTAGAAAGTCCCATTGACAATCGCGTTAAAAAACGCAGCAATATGTGAAAAAAATATGTAAGAAAAGCGCAAGTGTGCAGGAGCTCTAAAAGTTAGAAAGTGCAAACTTAATGCAGACAGTCTTAGGCTGGATTCAGACGACCGTATATCGGTTGGGTATTCATGCCCAGCCGATATACGGCGTCTCTCTCTGCAGGGGGGAGGATGGAAGAGCCAGGAGCAGTGCTTTGAGCTCCCGCCCCCTCTCTGCCTCCTCTCCACCCCCCTGCACTATTTGCAATGGGGAGAGACGGGCAGGGGCTAATTCTCAGCACTTAGCCCTGCCCCGTCCCGTCTCCTTTCATTGCAAATAGTGCAGAAGGGCGGAGAGGGGGTGGAGAGGAGGCAGAGAGGGGGCGGGAGCTTAGTTCCTGCTCCTGGCTCTTCCATCCCCCCCTTGCAGATGAGGACACCGTATATCGGCTTGGCGTGAAAACCGAGCCGATATACGTTCGTGTGAATCCACCCTTAAAACGCGCCAGATTTATTACAACGTGCAACAAATTTTAAAAACATTTTCGGAACAGAAAGTAATCAATATTTTTCTGTAAAATTATAACCTACTGGTAACACTGAATAATAGCAGCACGTCTCACTTTCAAGTTATTTAACCCCTTAGTGACCAAACATTTTTTCTGTTTAAAAAAAACTTAACTCCTTTATTTATCCATCGACGTCGCTGTATGAGGGCTTGTTTTTTGCGGGACAAGTTGTATTTCTCAATGGTGCTATTTAATGTACCATATAATGCAGTGTTCCCCAACTCCAGTCCTCAGGGACTACCAACAGGTCATGTTTTCAGGATTTCCTCAGTGTTGCACAGGTGATGTAATTATCATCCGTGCCTCAGATATTGCTACAGGTGTTCTTACCATAGGATATCCTGAAAACATGACCTGTTGGGGGTCCCTGAGGACTGGAGTTGGGGACCCCTGATATAATGTACTGAAAAACTTTAAAAAAAGTTCTAAGTGGAGTAAAATAAAATAAAAAACGGTATTCCGCCATCTTTCAGTGAGTCTCCTTTATACAGCACACAAACGGCAACAAAAAAGACATGATATTCTATGGGTCAGTATGATTACTACGATACTAAACTTATGTTGTTGTTTTTTTTGCAGTACTACTTTTTTTTTCAAAGACATTTAACTTTTGCGTGTAACAACCTTTTTATTTTTCCATCCACATATTGTGCGAGGGCTCATTTCTTGCGGGACATCCTGTAGATTGTGTTGGTACCATTGTGGAATACATACAACCTTAGGCTGGATTCAGACGACCGTATATCGGTTGGGTATTCACGCCCAGCCGATATACGTCGTCTCTCTCTGCGGGGGGGGGGGGGGCTGGAAGAGCCAGGAGCAGTGCTCTGAGCTCCCGCCCCCTCTCTGCCTCCTCTCCGTCCCTCTGCACTATTTGCAATGGGGAGAGGCATGACGGGGGCGGGGCTAATTCTCAGAACTTAGCCCTGCCCCCGTCCCACCTCCTTTCATTGCAAATAGTGCAGAGGGGTGGAGAGGGGGTGGAGAGGAGGCAGAGAGGGGGCGGGAGCTCAGTTCCTACTCCTGGCTCTTCCATCCTCCCCGCCCTGCAGATGAGGACACCGTATATCGCCTCGTTGTGAAAACCGAGCCGATATACGGTCGTCTGAATCCACCCTTTCGATCGCTTTTTATTGCATTTTTTTCTCGGAGACAGAATGACCAAAAAAGCGCAATTCTGGTGGTGTTAATTTTTTTTTCAGACGACGTTCACCATGTGGGCTAATTAATGCATTTCTTTGATAGATCGGGCTTTTACAGATGCAGCGATACTAAACATGTATGTTTGTTTTATGATTTTGATTATTTTATTCAGTCGAAAGAATGACCTGTAAAAACACAGTTCATTAATTACAACTAAGGCCTCCTGTCCACGGGTGGGTTGTCATTGCGTTATCCATTGCAATAATCCGGCTGTAACGTAATGAACTTTTTGCATAGGAGAACTATGGAAAGCGCAGACCGACGTCCACGAGCTGAGAATCGTAGCGATTCTCCACTCGAGAGATTCAAATCGCGACATGCTGCGATTTTCCGCAGTGAGCCTGTCAGTTCCCCCCCCCCCCCTACTCTCCTGTGGCAGAAAATCGCTAGTGATATACCGCCTCTGCCATGGACAGGCAGCCTTACTGGTGGAGGATCCGCAGTGTTTACACAACTTGGAACCATACCCTATATGTAACATAAACCTACCCTTAAAGTGTGCAGTCAGCACGCGGTGTGTAACAGTGATGGTGAAATAGTTGCACAATCACTTTTGTTATTCTTTTTATTAGGCAAGGATAATGGCGAGCCACTGGATTGTTTCCAAAAAATACAATACAACAGCAATTGGATTACATTATTCCCCATAATTGTAAAACCTTACGTGGCAGAAAAAAACAGACATCATATTTGAATTCAGCGCACTAAAGTTACTATAAGCCGCCTATCTGCTTATCTGTGCCAAAAATGGTGTTGCACAGTGTTATTGAATGATATACATCCATTGAATTAATGACTGTCTAGTCTAAATTTAGACCACCTATTAATTGGCATACTTTTTGCCAAAAATTTGGTGCAATTCACAGATAATTGGTGCATTTTTAGTGCAATTTATGCCTTGCCCTTTCTTTGGACAAGTAGGAAAAACTGTTCAAAAGTCTAAAAAGCTCATGATAAACATGGCGTAAGCACGCAAGACGATTTTTTGGCATAATTTGCACCAGAAAACTGTTGTATTTTGAACAGTAAACAAGCCCCAGTGTTTCCCAATTAGACTTCCTAAGAATCCCGGGGATCCCTCAAATACAGTTACTTTAAGGGTCGTTTCTCAAAACGGCTTTGGCTCTAAGGGTCCTCTCACATATGAACGCGGCAAAACACCGCAATGTCAAAAACGTGGCACTCTGCCACGCTTTTACTTTTGTCCGTAGCTCCCTGCAGCCAGACAGTGTGTTTTAGCAGCCCATATCATTGCCATGAGTGATCAGGTGCGCTAAACGGACAAAGATAGAGCAGATAGCGCTCGATAATCGCGGCGATCGAATGCATGTCTGCGAGACCCCATTGATTTTAATGAGAGTGTTATATCATGGCATTCAAAGCACTGCATTAATTACGGTAAAACGCCCTTGTGAGGGAGGTCTAATATATTTATATATTTGTGAAAACTGGTGGAGGACTGATGTCACGGGTCCTGCCTATGTGACCTTATTACGTATCTCTAGGACACCAGAAAATGACTTTTCGATGCGCTTTCTCTTCATCAGTGATGTGGTACCATATTATTTCTATCTAATATTACTACATTATTCTTGTCCTTTTATGAGAAAGAGCCATTCTTTACTGAAGTTGTCATTTATAATTCATAGTAAGTAATGCGCGGCGGTGATGAGTAGAACGTCCTTCTGCATCTAAGTAGAATGATTTGTTCATCTCCTGAATGATCACAAACCAGTATAAAGAGCATCAGCGTCTTTTATTTGAAGTTTATACTGTACATAAAAAGGACTGTTTATATGTCTTTTGTATTAATTCCGGAAGAGTTTGGAAATGACTCATCACGAGGTGAGAAACCACGCTGCCTGGCGCCGTCCGCAGATTTCACTTGGAGGTGGCATCCTCTGGTAGATTTCAATGGCACTGCAATAACTAGCCATATGTTCCCGTAGGTGCCAAGCAGCATGATGCTGTACATCAAACCTGCGTAGAATGCTGTGAAAAGGCTTTGTTAGCAGACACGCTCATCTCTGAGCATAAAAGTCAACACTTCTTCTTATAACATATCACGTTGATGTGACAGAGCTGAAAGAGAGCAAAGCACAGTGATAAGGCTTGACGTTAGAAGACAGAATATGGACAGTTTGTGACGGGGACTGTAAGGGACCTCTCACACAGGACGCAGCGCAGATACAGATTTTGTCAATTAGGAAGGATTTTGTTACATTTGTAAATACAGAATGCATTCTGTGGAATATCTCGCGTTTTATTCTGCCGACTTTAATTGCGGAATTACATTTCCAGTATGTTGGGAATCCACAATTCTGCAAGGCGTCCTCAATCACGCAGCAGAAAGCTTTTCCGCTGCAGAATTTAATCTTGCAGTTTTGAAGAAGCACCGATTTTAAAGGTTCGGAATTTAAGCCCCATAACACTAACATTACAACGCAGAAATGTCCGCGCAGACAAAGTCCATCCCGTGGGAAAGGTCCCTAACGCACTACATCTACTGGGATTCATCAGCCACCGTGAATTTACTATAGTGTGCATCATCAGAGATACTAGAAACAGAAGACTGACGCAGAAAGAGGCAATGTGGTCCATCTAGTCTGAAAAAAAATTGTAATTGCACTAAAGGGGATGTCTGGTGAAAAATACTGTCTTTAAGGCCTCATGTCCACGTGGAAAATAAGAATTAAAATCTGCAGCGTTTTCCCCGCACGCGGATCCGCGCCCCATAGGAATGCATTGACCACCCGCGGGTAGATAAATACCCGCGGATGGTAATTAAAAAATTTCTGGAGCATGAAAAAAAAAGGAAATGCTCCATTTTAGTGCGGGTCACGCGTGCGGGAGCTCATAGAGCACATAGCTCAATTGATCTCCCGCATGAAAAATAAAAGACAATTACAGTGCATCCGCAGCCCAAATCCGCGTTACAAATCCGCAGCGGATCTGATTTTCCCCGTGGACATGAGGCCTAAATAACTCCAGTCCATAATTATAAGTTTTTTTGTATTTACATTCATTAAAATGTTTCTCTCCACAGATATTCCAGAACTAATGTTACATTAGCGCCACCTACTGTTTCTATTCTGTGTCCACCTCAGTAATTGCTTCCCATGCTCAGCCAGCTTCCCTCTCTGCTCCGCTGGGTATTTGGAGGGATCCCTGCTGTGGTGAGTGGCTGCTTCTGAGGTTGTTGTGTCTTCTCTGATGTCAGAAGAGATGTTGGGCAAGTGGTGAGTGAGACAGCATTACTGCAGAGTATGTGTGACCACCTTGAAACGTCTACTGTGGTGGAGCGGACAAGGAAAGGCTCTTCAATACTAACAGCAGATGGCGCTATTCTAACATTAGTCTTGGAATATCTGGGATAGAAACATTTTTTTATGAGTGGGAATGTAAAAATTGTTTATAATTATGGTCTGGATTAGAGATGAGCGAACGTACTCGTCCGAGCTTGATGCTCGGGCGAATATTAGGGTGTTCGGGATGCTCGTTACTCGTAACGAGTACCACGCGGTGTTCGGGTTACTTTCACTTTCCTCTGTGAGACGTTAGCGCGCTTTTCTGGCCAATTGAAAGACAGGGAAGGCATTACAACTTCCCCCTGCAACGTTCAAGCCCTATACCACCCCCCTGCTGTGAGTGGCTGGGGAGATTAGGTGTCACCCGAGTATATAAATCGGCCCCTCCCGCGGCTCGCTACGGATGCATTCTGACATTAGTCAGACATGGTCGGGAAGGGGTTAAATATATAACCCCTTCCCTGCAATTCATCCAGAAATGTGTTACACTAAAAATATATACCGGCGTATAAGGCGACGGGGCGTATATGACGACCCCCCAACTGTCACCTTATACGCCGGGAATACAGCAGAGCAAAGAATAAAAAGCATTACTCACTTCTTCAGACGATCTGCGGCGCTCCTGCAGACTGTCACTCCTTCCTGGTGTTTGTAGGCTCTTGCTCCCTCCTGGTCCACGGCAGACTATAGCTTTCTCTATGAAAGGCTTTAAATCCACGCCTCCAGAAACACACGTGCCTTCAGCCAATCACAGCCAATGACAGTGATGTCATTGAATTGCTGTGATTGGCTGTGTTTCTGGAGGCGGGGATTTCAAGCCTTTCGTAGAGAAAGCTTTAGTCTGCCGGGAACCAGGAGGGAGCAAGAGCCTGCAAACACCAGGCAGGAGTGACAGTCTGCAGGAGCTGCGCAGATCGTCTGAAGAAGTAAGTAATGCTTTTTATTCTTTGCTCCACTGTATTGCCGGCGTATAAGGTGACAGTTGGGGGGTCGTCTTATACGCCGGTATATATTTTTAGTGTAACACATTTCTGGATGAATTGCAGGGAAGGGGTTATATATTTAACCCCTTCCCGACCATTCATCCTGCGATCGCCGGCAGCCCATTGCATTCAGTGGAACCTGCTGTATTGCTGGCTCCATTGAATTCAATGGGCGAACATCGTTCTTCTCTGCTACAGCTGTTACAGCTGTGCCAGAGGAGAACGATCTTTACGCTGACAGTGCGGGGGGGGGGGCCCACTCTTGCCGCTATTGTGGCTTAATAGTGGGACCTGTGAACTTGAGATGCAGCCCACCACGTAGCCCCTCGCCTGCCCTATCCGTCACTGTGTCGTTCCCATCACTTTGTAGAATTGCCCAGATTTTCACACATGAAAACCTTAGCGAACATCGGCGAAATACAAAAATGCTCCGGTCGCCCATTGACTTCAATGGGGTTCGTTACTCGAAACGAACCCTCGAGCATTGCGAAAATTTCGTGCCGAGTAACGAGCACCCGAGCATTTTGGTGTTCGCTCATCTCTAGTCTGGATTTATTAGAAACAGTATTTTTCATGAGACAATCCCTATAAGGTTAGTTCACACATTTCCTTGTACTGTAATCGATAACATTAGCTGTAATAATGAAACTCCATCATTTCGGTCAAGTCAAGGTAAGGCTAAATTTATATCTATGTCAGAAGCTCCAGCACAGATCCGGCATAAATCCCAGATGTCATTTCATCATAGTGGAGGGCAGAACAGCGTCAATGAGATACTTATGGCGCCGCTTGTTTCCATTATTGTTTTCTGCTCTCTTGCTGGAGCATAATACCTACTGGTGGTGTGAACTAGCCTAACAGAAATGATGTGCATAATGCGATAGATGACAACATATGCCATTTAACACCTGCATTTCTGCTTATGTACTGCAGTCCCATTAACTCTAATGTAGGAAAAAATATTAGTGAAGAAATGTACTTTTTCCAATTTATCCAACATCATTAATAAATCTTGAATGGCAAAGAAGATCCTACCGAAAGTAAAGGGGCGTCCATCATCAGATCAATTTATTAGCTTGTAGGCCATTAATAGAAAGCATATAAAACATAAACCCACAGGAAGACATCTCAAAATATAATGCTGAAAGTAGAATTCACAGCTATCACCATCTATCCTCAGAATCAGCGGTCGCTTCCGTTCTGTACTTGGTCTTATGAGAATCAGTAATACAGTAGCTTACAGTTGTGTTAGGAAAAATACCAGACTTTCTGGTTCATTGGTTACCCGATTAAAAGCATAGGGCCACTTCCCCACAGGGGCGACACGATATGGACACAAGAAGTGTGAGTATTTCCGGGGAGCAGGTGGGTTGAAATAGAAGCCCTCTCCCGAGAAGAAGCTCTAGGCGTGGTAAAAAAACCAAAAAACATCACCTAAGAAGCACCGTCAGCTTCGGCACGGGTCTACTCTTCACCTCCAGCACTCATCTTCAGTCTTCTGCCAGCCCTTCCTGGACTGGAAGATCAAAATCCCTGTCTCCAGGAAGGGCTGGCTGTCATTGGTTCGCCCATGTGGAAGTGGCCTCAAACAGCAATCGCAATCCTGGTGTTGATGACGCCATCAGCCATGTTTCTATACATTCTCTTCCTCTAGCTCAGTAATTCTCCAAATTATAAACATACTCTATAAAAAGTTTTGATCAGTGGAGGTCTGAGTGCTGAGACCCACACTTATTGCTGAAATGAAGGAGCAGAAGTGTTCTTCCAAGGGCTGCACCTCTTTGATCATCATCATCATCATCATTCCTTGGCAGCTGAAGACAGATGCATCCATCTTCAGCTGCAGAGAAGAGCTGGAAAGGAATGATGTCAGCCAAAAGGGGCAGTGCTCTCAGTTGAGCTCTTCTGCCCCTTTATGTCAGCGATCAGTAAGGGTCTTGTCATCTGGACCTCTATTAATCAAAAGTATTTTCAGAAAAAATACAATTATTTTCTGCCACCATCTTCTGACCTCGAGAACGTTTTAATTGTTATGTCAACATAGTTGTGTGAGGGCTCGTCTTTTTGCAGGACGTCCTGTAGGTTCTATTGGTACCATTTTGGAGTACAAATTACTTTTTGACTGCGTTTTATTACATTTTTTCTCAGAGATGGGGTGACCAAAAAAAGTTTTCCGTTTTTTTTTACTTTTGCTTTCTTTTATTTTTTCTAATAATTAAAAAAGTTTAGCTTTCTTTTAAATTCATTTTTACATTTTTTCAGTCCCCACAAAGGACTTAAACTTGCAATTGTTTGATCGCTCCTGCAGTATGATGTAATACCATAGTATGACAGGCATTTTATCAATCCACACCACAGGCATGGCTTGATAGGCAATCAGCCACGACAGCACTGGAGGCCTTCATTTCAATGGAATGGCACCTCACAATTGCATTGCGGGGGGGCTGTTCGGTACAGGCTCCCTTTTAGTTTGGCTCCTAACGGGAAATCCTCGCCCCTGAACAGCTTTACATCTGGACGTAACCGAACAGCGCCAGGCAGACCCCATTTACTATAATGGGGTCTGCTCACTTTCCACTCAGCTGCATGCAGTGTTTTTTCTTCTGGTATTTGAAGCCGGATCTGTGACAGCACCTCCGGCCGTTGGAACCAATCGAGATGTGAAACGCACTAAATCTGATATGTCCGTTTCAGTGTATTGTATTACCATAAGGCTACATATACACGATCAAGAAGCTCAGCCCAATATCACATGTGGCAATGTGCATTTTACGCGGGTGTGAGGCATTTTCACTGTAAAACTCCGATTGACTTCAATAGGAAACATAGCATCGCACTCGCCTGCGCATTGCACAGCATGTGAGTGCCATGCAATGTCTTTAACCCCTTAATGACGCGGCCCCTCTTTTTTTCCATTTTTGTTTTTTCCTCCCCCCTTTAAAATAATCATAACTCCTTTATTTATCCATCGATGTTGCTGTCTGAGGGGTTCTTTTTTGCGGGTCGAGTTGTATTTTTCAATGGTGCTATTTCATGTACCATATAATGTACTGAAAAACCTTTAAAAAATTCTAAGTGGAGTAAAATGAAAAAAAAAAACGACATTCTGCCATCTTTCGGTGCGTCTTGTTTCTACGGCGCCCAAACTGCAACAAAAGCGACATGATATCTTTATTCTATGGGTCAGTACGATTACTACGATACCAAACTTGTATAGTTTTTTTTGACTATACTACTCTTTTTTTCTATTCAAAAGACATTTAATTTTTTTAAATTATTTTCTGCCGTCATCTTGTGCGCGCAATAACTTTTTTATTTTTCCATCGACGTAGTTGTGAGAGGACTCATTTTCTGCGGGACGTCCTGTAGTTTGCGTTAGTAGTACTAATTCGGAATGCATATGACTTTTTGATCGCTTTTTATTGCGTTTTTTTCTGGGAGACAGGGTGACTGAAAGTGCATTTCTGGCGTTCTTTATTATTTTTTTCAGTCAACATTCACCATGTGGGAAAAATAATGCACTACTTTGATAGATCAGACTTTTACGGACGTGATGATACCAAATATGTATTTTTATTTTATGATTTCGATTTTTTAATTACAGATATGGCAAAAGGGGGGTGATTTAAACTTTTATTACTTTCTTCTTGCAATTAAAAAAACTTTATTGATCTTTTTTTACTTTACTTTTAAGCCCCCCTGGGGGACTACAACATGCGATGCTTTGATCGCTCCTGCAGTATGACCTAATGCTACAGCATGACACCTGCACGGCTCCCCCGATCTCACTTGCACACTCATGTCAGCTGCTGCACCTCAAAACCTCTCCCAAATCCGCCCTCTTATTTTTTTTTTCTACTGTGAAAATAGATAGAATTGTTATTGTTGCTTTGATTCATTGTCATCTTGATTACTATAACTCATTACTAGTTAATCTTCCCCTCACTAAACTCTCCTCCAACCTATCCTGAATGCAGCACCTGGACTCATCTTTGTTTTCATATATTATTAGTGCCACCTTCAAGACTTTTTATGTGCTGCACCACCACAAAAGTCTCCCGCGCCCCCCGAAAATCAGATTACTTCCCCCACGTCCAGAGTTTTAAATGTGCCCTTAAAAATGCATCTTTTTGGGAAGGTCAATCACCTTTCATAAACTGACTATTGCCCTTTTATTACTATTATTCTTCACAATCTCATTCCTTCATTCAACATTACCTCCACATTTTGTGCGCCCTAATGCACTTTATATATGTGCATACACAGATACTGGCTGGGTGACTAGATCATGCAGCTTTATAGATTGTAAGTTCTTGCGAACAGGGCCCTCACTCCTGTTTGAATTCTGAACTACTTTATTAGGGCGCATTCAGACAACCATATATCGTCTGGGTATTCACGCCGGCCGATATACGGCGTCTCTCTCTGCAGGGGAGGAGGCTGGAAGAGGCGGGAGCAGTGCTCTGAGCTCCCGCCCCCCCTCTGCCTCCTCTCCACCCCCCTGCACTATTTTCAATGAGGAGAGGTGGTATGGGGCGGAGCTAATTCACAGAATTTAGCTCCACCCCTGTCCCGCCTCCTCTCATTGCAAATAGTGCAGAGGGGTGGAGAGAGGAGGCAGAGAGGGGTCGGGAGCTCAGAGCACTGCTTCTGGCTCTTCCAGCCTTCTTCCCCTGCAGAGAGATACGTCGTATGTCGGCCGGGTATTCACGCCGGCCGATATATGGTCGTCTGAATGCACCCTTACTCTGTAATGCCTGATTATTTTTATTTCTGTGAAGCACTGATAAAAATTTGTGTTCTACCAAGTTAAAATAGCTGAAAACCCATATTTTATTAGAGATGCTGGACCTATGACTGCTGAGGACTGTTAACAAGGACCTTTTTGATCTTCTCATGTCTTGTGAAATAAGATTTACTGTGATAGAATGGATGCTTTTAGATATCAGAATCCCTAATGCACATTACTTTATAAGTTAATGAGTTTCTAAGGTGGCAAAAGTTTAAGAATTATAATATTTTCTTTTTGGAATATTACACAGTGACAAATATAGATGGAAGAAAACGAGAACAATAACCCATATTAATATTATGCATAACATCGTAGGGGCTAACGACACAGCATTCAGCTCCATCCATTACACGGACAGAGTTCCAAAGCATGCCCCAGCCTGACCGCAGGTCTCTGGATCCGAACTCAACATACAAGCATATGATGTTTCGAATTAACCTCTGGAGACTCGCAGTCAGGCTGGGGCACACTTCGGAACTCTGTCCGTGACATGGGCGGCGCTAAAGACCGTGTGGTTAGCAAATAAGTATGTAAAAGCCATATCTAGACGAAGGAAATTTTTTCTTTTAATTAATGCAATTAAAAAATAGTAATGCATTGTGTGAGCTAACAAAGAAATGTAATATTTAATAGTGCGACTAGTCCTCTAAGGACCCAAAAAGGAAGTCATGTATAAAATGTTGTACAGAGGAAATACTGTGGCGTGGCATTGCATTGATTTTCTAACCCAGGCATAAAGTAGATGTTTGCAGCTTCTTCCAGGGCATAAAGTAGCCGCAAAGGCGAAACCGGAGTTTGGCCACATTTATTGCATTCTTGTACCCCTTTATTGTTTTATGTGATATGCTATTCTTTTAGCGTGCATTCACACAGTGTATTTTGGTGCAGAACTGTACCAACATCTGCAGCATATTCTGCACTGCGGCTGATCCACAGCATATTTTACCCTTTGAACTGAAGGGGTGAAATCAGCTGTGGATTTGTGGTAAATTTTGCTCCAGTCGTGCCGATTTTGACGCAGTTTTTGCTGTGGATTTTGGTGCATATTTTCTGCTGCAGAATATCTGCACCTATTGCACTACATGTGAACGCACTTCAAGTAGAATTTTTAATTCCTTGAGAAGCAGTACTTCACTCTCGCAGGCTTGTGTTTTCCATCCTCCTCGTCTCAGAGGGAGTTTGGCTTCGGATCAAGGCTCATTAATGTGGAGTTTCCAATAGCAATGTGTTCCTGATAACTTGAAAGTAGTTCTGCTAAAAATGTGAGGCTCTTTTATTTGCTGTCGTCTATTGACATCCTGAGTTAAGATTCAGAGTGCCCCTATTAGGTTACGGTTACCCCAGTGCTTGAGACTACCACTAGCACCCATGTTTTCCCGACAATTGCCAGGCGGCATCTGTAAGCGAAGGTTACGCCAAGCAATTAGTGCTATTAACAACTGTCTTGAAAACATGAGTGCCAGCGCTCGTGTAATAGTGGCCTTGCTAATTTTATTTGATATGATCCACTTTTAAAGGGAACCTGTGAGAAGGATTACCTACTCCAAACCGGCATGACTAGCCGTTGGATTAGTTAATACTGTAAAGTAGCAAATTTGAAATAGGATTTTGTAACAAATATGAAGTGGCCAATAAGTTTAACGTTTTCTACGCCTTATCTAACCCATACAATAACTTGATTTATCTTCCCCATTTGGATTATAAATTCTTCAATGCTGCAACTTCCCCATACCTTACCCTGTGAAATGTTTCTTTAAATGCGTTTGTCTACCCCTAACATTTGTCTACCCACAGCTATAGTGCTGCAATTCAGAAATACATGGTAATGAAGAATTTAAAAAAGCATGACCCACTAATACAACCTATGGCCATATGTCTTAGTGGGGCTCCCCTTCTTTCAGCCTCCATCTACATGCCAGAACCAAGAGCTGCCAAGTATCAGCGGATCTCACACTGGTATTACAGGATGGCCATTTACTTAAATGTTCGCCATGTCATATTATTTTGTAGAGGTATGTTTGGTATAACTTAGCAGACGGCCACCGGGAGCTCAGAAGTGGCACCTGTGGCCACCAGCTAATCACCAGGTCTGCTTTATTTCGTAGCGGAGTTGTCATCAGGGGACGGCCTCTTGGGCCTGCAGATATGTTTTTATTTACAATACTCTTATAGTATGTTGCAAGTTTCTGTTTAACTGGCAATCTAATACTAAAACATGCCATATGCATCAAAACTAGTTCAGATGTTTGCTCTGATACAGGAGATCCAACATGTTTTGTTCTTGTTGCTAACATTTTCCGTAAGCCTCTGTATCAAGTACAGTATCATACCGAATGTAAGTTTTTAAGCGCTGTAGACACAAAAGCAAAGACATCACATCTCCACAGAGCCTAACAAGAATAAGCCTCTCATCTTAAAGAGATTCTGTCACCAGGTTCATGACGTGTGACTTGGACTGTGTCGGCTTTTCCCACCCACATCATGCAGACTGACCGCTCTCTTCTCTTTTGTGTATAGGGAGAAATCTGTCAGTCCGCATGTTGCAGGCGGGGAGAAGCCTGCACAGCCTGCCTCCGTGACTCGGACCTCAGCTTACCATATCAAAAGGAACACACCAAGCATTTCAAGAGACAATACTGTTGTGGTTCCTTCTTTACGGGGTCCTCCTAGGCATTATGAATATACACACATCTAGTCATGGTGCTATTGTTAATTAAATTGAATATATATATATATATATATAAAAATTTCTGGTATGTGTGCTATTATTTGTAAATACAATTTCAAATGAAGTGAGTCAGGAATGCTATCTTTTCCCTAGGGAGATCCCCTAGAAGGTGAGTGAGTGAGGAGAGTTATGCAAATAAGGAAGAAGAAACAATACCTCTGCAGCGCCACCTATTGGTAGGCAGCATTCCTGTAAGTCAATGTTAGACTCCTTATTTGCAAATGAAGTGAGAAATAGTGTACTTACTTTACAGAAAGGAATGGTCAACTACAGCAATAGTGGGAATATTCAGCTCGGAATGACAAACTCTAGTAGCTTCTACAAAACTGCAATGAATGATGGACAGACTGGCATGTGCCATGAACCCAGGTACCAGTGTTTCACTGCTGAGAGACTTGAACAAATATTACTTTCCATTAGGCGATATAATGTTTATCATACACATTGGGTCTGCTTATAGTATTAGGCACCAAAAACAGCTTTGGCTCCAATCTTCCACCCAACACAATATTACTTTGGGTCATATAAAGCTTTGTCATCTAAGCCTTCATATGATCACTCCAATTATTATTTTATACTTCATGTCTGTATTCGGTCAGTAAGAAATAGGGCCATAAAATACACCTGGGCCCTTAGTGTCAGAGTTCTGAAGGCCACTGGGTGAGAGAATACCGAGCCAACAGATTCCATTGAGTTCAACGGGAACAACGTCTCTCCGTTTTCAGTGTGGTTGATCTACTGTAGCAGTGACTGTGGGCCACCAGAGGTCAGACATACAAGAATTGGAGCTACGAGCAACACAAATAATATACTGAGAAATTATTTCAGAAACTATTTAAGAAATTCTATTGCAATAAGAACTCTTGACCAGGGAACACGCAGGGCCAACTTTGTTGGCTTTTTTTGCAATACTTCTAAGAAATAAATTTCTGTTGGAAAATATTAAGAAATGGTACGAAAAAATTTTCATGAAAAAATATCCATGAAAATACATTTTTATTAAGATGTTGTGAAAAATAATTTTCAGCTGCACAGAAATTACACATTAATTACATTGTATCTCGGTTTAGTCGCATTAGGGCCAAATATTTAATGCCTAGAACGGTTTTGAATCCTGTTGATATAAAGCATGGAAACCTTCCCCGGAAAAAACCTTTGGAAAAGCTTCCCATGCTTTGTGCAAAATGGATCCGAGGCTGTCCTCAACACTAAATGTATATTGTAAGGGAGCCAGAATATGGTTGTCTGGATTAAACCAGGGGAGTATTCTGGGGATATGACAATAAAGGAAATTTAAGAGAGGAAACAAGATGCTTACAATTTCTATATTCTATTGTGCAGATGTAATGTGACGTTAGGGTGGTTTCACATCCGCGCTCGGGGTTCCCCTTTCCTGACCCGTTCAGGGAACAGGAAAGGGGAATCCTCACGGTCAAATGGCTCTGTCATAGGTCAGAACCGAACAGCACCAGACCCACTGACTATAATGGGGTCCATCCGCTTTCCACCGGCTCTTGATCAGAGTGCTGCATGCAGCGCTTTTTGATCTGGTATTTTGAGCCGGATCTCTGACGGAACCTCCGGCCCGGATTTGGTCCTGAGAGCAGATCCTTGGAGCTCATCCACAGATGTGTTTGTGTACACATTACGTTAAAGGCTCATTCACACGACCGTGTGCATAAAATGCTGCGTGGATCGTGCAGCATTGTACCGGCCTGTGTGAGCGGGCTATCGCTCCATATGGCGAATGCACTGTGCATGACAGCGTATTTCAGGCATGCTGTCATGTGCAGTGTGACTTGTTTCTGCTGGCGGCACTGCATACGCATCATTGCCCATATGCAATGTATTGCGTATGGACAGCATTGCACGCATTACCCATACAAAAATATTGGGCTGTCCAAATAGAGCATGCTGCAATTTTTTAATGCGCGTATCTACATGCTAATGTGAATGGATCAATGAAAATCCATGTACTATCATTGACTCTATTCACCACGTATCACGCGATTGTGCATCATATGCGTAATATGTGGTGAAATCACGGGCCTGTAATTCCTTATATCTAGATGTACGTTACATTGTGCAATCAAAAGGACCTTTTGCTTTATTCCCCGTTATCTTGCAGGTATTGTATCCTCTCTACAGATTTAACCTTGTATTGCCCGTAACATATAAGAGGTTCTCACAACATCCGACTGGTTTACTACATACAGTACTACGGTGTGGAGAGGGAAAGTAATAAACTATAGATGTAGCAAGTTGGAAATGGTCATTTAATCCTGGCGTAGCACTGTATTCCCCGAAACCTGACCAATTCACCTCTGCTACATCTATAAACATAATCCAAATGTATGACTTCAGCGAAGATATTTTTACACAACATGTAAAATGTATTTTGCGCTATATCAGTTTTTTTTCCTTCTTGTATTTTATACAGATGATATGTTTTCAGCAATGTCGCAAAGTAACAGTACTTCTAAATATGCACGGCTAATAAGAAACAGTGGATGACACAGGACACGGCACACATCTTGGAGGTCCTGGGGGAACTAGTGGGAGAACACAGGAATTACATGGACAGATTTGGCAACTTACAATGAAATCAGCATTAGACAGAGTTTCTTGAAAAGAAATGAGCACAAGAGAAACACCAGCATGTTCTTTTGGTACCAGCAGAGGAGAGAAAGAGAAAGGAAGATCTTCAGTTAGATGACGTATTGTGCTCCATCAAATATCAACTTCTTGACTACAATATGTAGTAGAAATAATCCACACTAGTCAGTAGTAGAAAACAATGAAAGCAGACATAAACAATAAACACATAATTCTCTGGACGGGGAAATGTACAATGAATCCGTCACACAGTACCAGACTGTGCAAATTGTTCTTTGCTGCAGGGTTTAAAAAAATCCCCATGATCCCCATGGGGCAGGAGAGGAGCGCTTACTCCTACGAGCAGGGGAGGAGCACTTACTCCTATGGTCAGGGGAGGAGCACTTACTCCTATGGTCAGGCAGCAAGGAGGCTACAGTCTTACTAGACAATCATTTTGCTGCATCTCCCAAAGTACAAAATCAAATCAAATCAAAAGAGTTTGTAAAGGCTTGCAGTGGTGATGGGTCACACGGATGTTTCCAAGCCTGACCTGCTGAGGTATGAGCCCGTGCTGGAGCTATAGCGGGTATTGGAATAGCCAAAGAGGGATGGGAGTTTGAAATAATCATTGCCTTGCCAGTGAGTGAGCATGACTTTTTTAGAATAATAGTTAGACCTGCTGGCTGCAGCACTGTTGAACTCGTTGCTTTGGTAGTTTGGGCTCTGCATGGAGGCTAGAGGTGTGAACTCAGAAATGTGGTCCTGAGACAGGCTGGAAGCATTCTGTTGAGAAATAAAACAACTTTAAGACACAGTAACTATTCCACAATCATAGTAGGCAATGGAACAGATCAAAGATTAAGACCATACTGCAAGGGCATAGGCAGCAGATTTTTAGCCTTTATCATAAAAATTGGGAAAACAGTCAGCAAAATAGTTTTTACTTTGTCCAATAGAGGAAGAAAATTACTACCTCTACTAGTGATGGATCTCATTCTATTTCTCTTTTGATTCTAGTTCCAGTAGGCACCTAGGACAGCTCAGCTCATTAAAGTGTGAGTAAGTTATGTCCATTAACCCATAAGCATAAAAATAGATGTAGGAGTGCTTAAAGTGACCCTCCGGTCCTGGACAAACAATGATGACCACACCGCTTTTTTGACTACCTGATGCAAACTGTGTAGTCTAAGGCCAATTTAAGCTAGGCGAGTGCGACATCAGGCCATGAAACTCAGCCCAACGTGTGATTCCCCCACTGATGTGAGGAGTTTGTGTTAAAAACTCCTTGCATCATTTCAAGGAAGTGGTGATCCTAAAACCCGCGTCGGAGGATTGTGTAGTTTTTCCCAATTCGAAACCTTGCATCACACTCATGTGCATCTTGCATGCCGTGCGATGCTTTGCCGGCCACATTGAAAACAATGGGCGATGAGAGGCATTCCGAGGGAACACGCAAAGATAAGACGTGCTGTGATTTTTTTTTCCAATGCCGCAATGCTCCCGTTCAAAGGAATGGGGTTCATATTAGTGTATCTCACAATGCACAAATCTCACGCCATATTCTCGGCTGCTTGAAAGCAGCATAAGACATTATATACTGCTGTCCACAAGAGCAATCAAAACAGGTGTGGTGTCTTAGATTAATGATGTATACTAGTGAAAAGTGTGCATCAGGGAGTCAGAGAAGTGATGTGGCCATCTTTTTTTGTCCAGGACTGAAGGGTCGCTTTAAAGAGGTTTTGCCATGAAGAATATTGAGGGAGCTTTATGAAACTGTCTAAAAGAAAAAATGTCTTACTTGCCCCTCGCAACCAATCATGGTGCAGCATTATTTTTTTATTCTGCTCTGGTAAAATGAAGCTGCGATTGATTCAAAGCTGAGCAGATAAGACAGTTTTTCTTTTCGACTTTTTTTCATAAATCTGCCCCATTGTTCCCAGTTAAATCCAGTCCATAAACTTTTTTTTGTCTTTACAATTATTAAAATGCATGTTTCCATCCCAGATATTCCAGGACTAACGTTAGAATAGCGCCACCTGCTGTTTCTATTGAGGAGCCCTTCTGTGTCCAGTCCCCCTCAGTAAATATTTCAGGGTTGTCATACCTTTTTAATCTTGCTTTCTTCTCTGCTGCACTGGGTATATGGAGGGAACCTTGGTGTGGTAAGCGGCAGCTCCTGAGGTCGCTGCTGTGATGAGAGTGGGACAAAGGGCTCCTATAATACTTTAGTGGGACTAGTGCATGGGTGTCATAAATGGGTCCCCCTTGTATTGTCACCCCACCAAACGTTTATCAGCCAATCCAGCAAGCTGCACTACCCAAGAGTCTTCTCCTGGAGTGGTGATTGGCCGTAGAGGTAACACCCATTGATGGGCATGTGACCACTTGAACGGAGATCACAGGGAATGCAGTGGCAGGGTGCATGCAAGGTGGTGAGTATATCTTGTTTTTTTATTCTTGTCATAGCTCCTACAGGTGATTTCTTCCTGCTCCACAATACTTTTCCACTCTATCCACATCCTGAGGATGCAGATGCAGTTGAAAGTGGTGCTGCTAACAGACAGGCCAATGCAGATACAACAAATTTCTCTATGGTTATTAAAGTGCCCCGGTTAAGACAGTGATACTGTAATTGCTCAGTATGGCCACCTGCACACAGGCGGGTTGGATTCTGCATGCAGAAGCCGACCCTGTGCCTAGCCTGCATCAGTGCATACCTGCTTTTTCTTTTGCCGGCTGTACTGTAGATGGTCCGCATGGTGAGCCATTGAACATGCACAGTACAGGTTTTTCTTTTTCTTTTTTTTTTTATCCCAGCTTTTCCTGCGTCGTCGCTAAGTGAGGACGCAAAATTTGTGACCTTTCTGCAAGATCATTGCAAAAGGGCCGCCTTCCATCGACTTCAATGGAAGCCGTTCGTGCGGAATCCACACAGAAATGGAGCATGTTGTGATTCCTCCCCCTGTGAGCGGAAAATCGCAATCGATTTCTGCTCATGTAGAGGAAATCGAGTTTTGCCATAGCATACTATGGACGGTATTTGCTGCAGAATCCGGAGGTGGACACTGCAAATCCGCCCATGTGCAGCCGGCCTATCTCTACTGACATCAGGGAAGACACTGAAGCCTCAGAAGCAGCCACTCACCACACAGAGATCCTTCCACATACCCAGTGGATTTTTCAGTGCGCATTCCATTCATTTATCTTACTCGGCTTTGTCATTGGAGGAACAGTGAGACTTTACATTGGGATCTGCACCACAACCCATAATGCAACCAACTCTTGCAGAGGCACTTGGGGATTTGGCTTTTATGTTACCTCTATGTTAAATTCTGCCGCAGAAATAAGCAGGTAACACAGCTTATACACTACTTATCTGCAACGCTAAAATCCGCTCTGCAAGCACAATTACACAGCGGATATTTCTGATCTGTGTAGACGAAAAATCACCAAAAGTCATTCATTTAGCTGGGACTTCAAAACGCTGTGGATTATGCGCCCAAAATTCTGCGGTGCACGTTCCTCAGCGTATTCGGCCTGCAATATCGGAGGATAAAAACATTTTTTAACGAATGCAAAGTCCATAATTATGGGCTAGATCTAACCATAAACAATTTTTTTCATGGTTGATTTGGGTATAGATGTTGGAATGAACTGTGCTACTTCTATATTAAGAGATTAATAGGGAATTAGAAACCCACGCCATTGAAAGCATGGCAGCATTATACATCTCAAGAACTAGATAGTGACAAATGGATCTGTCAACAGCAGCTTTTTGATGGTTTCCAGGTAGGTTTTTACCCAGTTTTTTCTTGACATATGTATTTTCCCAAAATTTATAAGGTCCATAGGAAGATTTAGTCTAATATTGTGCAAGAGATACACTATACGTGGCCACTTTCTTCTGATTATGGTCAGACACTGAATACACATCATGAAGTAGCATAACATGTTGGTGAATACAGATGGCACTCACAGCAAAACGTTTGGAGGAGAAATGTCCAGTTTTAGCACACCAGAAGGAACATACAGAACGCACCATGGTCACACCTATGTAGAATGGTTACCTAGTCAGAGTTTTTGTTGAACTTATCTGTCAACAGCACTGGAATCTTCCAGAAGCCTCCTTTGTATGTCCACATTTTGTTTCAATATCTTCTGTAAGGATGGAGGAAAAACACTAAGATCTGAACATGCATGAGGGTATGCTGTATATTTGTATCCACATGGCTGTATGGACAATCTTATTAACAACTTGCACCAAGCCGATGCTCTTCTGAACCCTACCTGATGCTCTTTAAAGGGCTTTTCCCACAACTTAAAATGACTCCATAACCACTCTGTACTTACTGATTCATGCTGACCAGGACATGTGACTGCAGCAGCCAATCATTGGCTATAGAAGGTTGCAGTTGTGGCCAGTGATTGGCTGCAGCAATCACATGTCCTGGTCAGCAGCAACCAGGAAGTACTGAGTGGTTGTGGAGCAATTTTAAGTCCTGGGAAAATGCCTTTAAATCTTGCACATACCAAAAATAGTCCCATTCTTAATAAGTGTAAATTTTGCCAAAGGGTCAGCATGTAAGGTCCTTGATGATTGGTCCACAGCTACCTTGGTGTTAAGGGTTATTGTTAGTTCTTTTTAATTCTCATATTGAATCAGGTTGATGATTATGCATGTTAAAACTGGGGACAACAGCGTTATGGAAAATAATTGTTGGAGGGGGTCCCAGCCACCGGGGTCTCATAAGGACTACTGGAATATACTTCATATATTCGATATGTCAGCTATACTTTAGTACGGTGTGAAAGCAATATTTTACTACTTTGCAAGAGACACATTATTATTGTGGCCACTGTCTTCTAAATGACGGTAATTGTATAGTTTAATGTAAAAAAACATGCAAAAATAACATTTCTCTAGACTACTATATCTTTTTCTATATTTATCTCTCCTTTTTTTATCAAACTATCCATGATTTTTCATGAATATCACCCCTGCAGACCAAACATATGATAGTGGAAGCATGCGTGGATTGGTGGAACGTCTATACATATCCAGGCTCAGGATCATAAAGTGCAACTCTGTAGGATGAATAGTGTTCTGTTCTGTTTAATGAACTTGTTGCAGTGTAAGGACTTAGTCACACGGGACGGGCGCCGATGCGCCCGTGTGACTGAGCCCTTACTGCAGGAAGACGACGGCCGCGCTTCAGGATGGACGACTCCCCGCAGCGCCGAAGAAAGAACACATGACTGGCAATGAAGCCAGTGACATGTTCTTTCTTCCGGCGCTGCAGAGAGACGTCCGTCCTGAAGCGCGGCCGTTGTCTTCCTGCAGTAACACGGGCGCCGAAGCGCCCATCTGACTAAGCACCGAATAAGAGGGAAGATCTGCATATACAGTATATGCACCGCGTGTAACATGGTGCTGTCTTGTCATCTATCCAGCCTTCCTAACCATACTGCTGCGGCTGTCCATACTGTACAGTAAGTGGGGGTGGTAGAGCGTGTTGCTGAATGCAGACACTTGGTTTCCCAAAAAAGTTTTCCCTTTTTTTGTTTTTTTTCTTTAAAAGTGAAATGGAAGCTACAAATTTTAGTGCAACCAAGAGGTCAGCTTAGTGTTGGTGATCTACAGCATGAAGTTAGTTAATTTTTTAAAGCAAGCATGAAAAGTGATATAACTTTAGTGCTTCAGCACATTTTTGGCAAGATAGACACAAAGTCCTACATAAGAAGCAGAAACAAATGAAAGTGATCTGAAAGGCATATAAATCCTCCAAAGATTTTGCTGTTGTTTTCAGCCAAGCCTGCTACTCCCACTGGCAACGATCATGACCTGATGTATTATACTGGCAGGTAGCCACTAAATACTAACCGACACACACCCAAGTACTGCGTGAATTCAACATGGGGTGCAAAGAATGACAAACTTGGTTCTTTTGTTACAGCTATCATACGCCTGCTAAAATGTACTTTATCTATAATGTACTGATCCGCTGGAACAAAGGGATCAGCAGGTAAAAACAAAATGCTGTGTTGACACAGGGCAGGTTTGAATTGTACATTACAACAGATTTTTGGTATGGAATCTAAAAGGAAAATCTGCCTTGTGTGAACATAGCCTAACTTTTGTGAGCCATGTTTTCTTCAATAGCAGACATCCTGGAAGGCCCCATTAGTAGAAAAACTAATGGTAGGTATGAGAGAACCATTGGCTAAGCAATCACACTCTACCAGCAATGCTGATATAGCATGAGATAAACTTAAGGCCCATTTAGACACAGCGATTATCGCTCAAAATTCACTCAAAACCCGTCTTTTGAGCGATAATCGTTGTGTCTAACTGCACTGACATTGTGTGGTTTTCGTTAAGCTGTCGCTCATCGTTGTCTTTCAGCGTGCTGAAAGACAACGATGAGTCTTATCAGAGATTCACAGCGGGATACAGCTGATACTATTGTTTCAGCTGTATCCTGCTCCCTGATGACAGATTGGGTATGAAGAACAAAGCCGTCCAGCTGTGTTCTTCATACCCCGCTTAGGGAGCTCGGCTGTATAACAGCCAGGCGCTCCGAGCAGAGAGCAACTGGATGCAGAAGACAAGAGGGGCTACCCCACTTGTTTTCTGCATCCTCCGCTCAAGCGCTTGCCTGTATAGCAGCCAGGCGCTCCGAGCGGGGAACAGCTGGATGCAGAAGACAAGTGGGGCCATCCCGCTTGTCTTCTGCATCCTCCACTCGGAGCGCTCGTCTGTATAACAGCCAGGCGCTCCGAGCGAGGAACAGCTGGATGCAGAAGACAAGCGGCTCCGCTTGTCTTCTGCATTCCCCTCTCGGAGCGCATACTGCCTATAATGCTGGCCATACACAAAAGAGAACTGTTGAGCAATTAGCTCTTCCTAAGCATTCATATGAACGAAGAGAAAAAAAAACACATTGGATATTGACCAAGAATATTAAATAAAGACTTTCATAGAATTTGACCTTTGCATGAATGATGAAGCAGAGTGAAAATGTGCATCTTTTTGTGGCTACTGGGCCATTTTGTGCATTTCTAGGGAAAGTAACTACCCTGAAAACCCACAGTTGTTAAACTTGTCATCTGCCCCTGCTTAGGACTGGAGTGTTCCCTCACTACTTATCACTTTATTTCACCTCCTTATGCAAACAGCAGATGGTATAATGCCTCTCTAGCACCACCTATTGGAAGGCAACATTCCTAGAAGTCAATGTCCGACCCTTTTATCAGGCCTTGTAACATACTAAAAGGGAAAGATAACCATGTACAGACAGCCTGTTTCGGGGGTTTGTCTTTATTGTTCAGTGTATATAATAGCTAAACATTTGTGTTCTGGTTTCTATTAGTTACGGCTGAACCTAGCACATATAGTATATAAGTTCTCCATATGTATTCTGATAAAGTAAATAACAGCGATCCAGGGTGTTCCTGGTCTATACAGGTATTTATTGATAAACGGATTGCTATTTCAAAGACTGGTACCTTTAGAAATGAGAACAGAAAAAGTGTGGAAATCCATGCAAAAGTCAGAAAAAAGTATCACCTTTAGGTCCATTAGAAAGTTATATTGGTCGTGGTCTGAGAGAGCATAAAGATGGTGGACTGCTCAACAGAGAGGCACGCTTGTTTAGTCTGTGAGTTCCCCAGTAGGTGGCAGCAGGTGCCCACGTGCAATGTGTAAGCAAGTCAGCAGTTATTTAGGCAAAGCAGGTAGGAGACAGGATAGGGAAGAAGCAGGAGAAAGAAACACAAGGGATGTTTCATTAAACACTAAAGCAATGCTAATGCATGTTAGTCTAATCCAAAATAAAAGCTCAATAACACATGTGAATATACTTGTTCTCATTAATCTTACGGTGTCATTTACTTTGTACGGCGGGCACTTTTTAAGACCCCCGCAGCATCTGCTTACAGAGAAACCGTAATGATTTTACATTATCAGACTACTTAGAATATTATACTATGTGATTGTATTAAATATTGAGCTTTTTCAAAGTACAGACACTGGTCACAAATCACATGATATATAAACTTACCAAGGCTAGAAGCAAGTAACAGTACTTCAGTATCAATTGGCTATAGTGAAACATATAATGCTTTTATAGGGAAGCATGCCTGCTAGCCTACATACTAGAGGTACTAGTAGCAAAACTCACTAAATACAAATCATATGGTAAAAAGGTGTCAGAATAATGTCTGTGAGGTGTAAAAACATGTTCCACACTGACATTTTTGCTGCCATGTTATTGCACAGGCCTGACATGTATCTAGTTACTACATGGAAGACAATGTAAATCATAAAGTCTGAAATAAAAATAGTTATCAACAATTAAACTACTAGTAAATAGGAAAGGGGAGATTACCTGGATCTTTTCTGTTGCTGTAGGCCACAACTGTCTGCATATGATCTTCTTGAGAAGATCAGGGAGGAGGCTGAGTGTAATAAGGAGTACAATGCCCAGCCATGCAGGACCACTGGACAGCATTTGCATGAACACATAATACATCCTCTGATAATTGAGAAAAGGCCTGAAATGGGAAGAAAACACATTAGCCAAACAATAACTAAATCAATGATCTTAAAGACAAAATTAAGTTTCTTGCACAAAGCAACAAGCCACCCAATGGAGCAGATAAAGTCAAGAAAGCAGAGTCAAAAAGTTTTCCAGAACACTAGCTATATAAATTATACCTCGCGGCTCATGTTGGACCAAGTCAGCAGAAATAAATACAATAAACCACATCAAAATGATTCCTGTTCACCATCCAAAGAAAACACATGCACTCCGATGATATGCCCTTACTGGTTACTAATCCATACTAGGACACTTCCCCTAAGGATGGAATTAAAAGGCTGCTAACAGAAAATAGAATCCAACATAGTGTAATACTGTCAGATTGCCTCAATAATAAGGGATTCTTCATTCATCAAACTTACAAACAATGTGGTAAAATCTGTATACATAATACCATGGCACCATTAACACTACCATACCGTCATGGTGCCACTAGCGTCGATTTCCTTCATGTCTCGGGATCGTGTCCAAGGTTGGGTTGACTGGCTTGATTGACAGTCCGGTTAGAAACATTCTTCTGCTATATAAATGGCTCCTCCTTGCTGAGGACGCTGGTTATACTCCTTGTGTTCTGGCTCTGTCAGGACTCTCAGCATACACATCTAATTGCTTGCCTTGTACTTTTTCCATTCCTGTCTGTTGTCAGATTGTCTGTGTCCTGCATTCTGCATCCAGTCCTTTCGTACTCCCCTGTCAGATTCTCCGGTTTGGTTCCTCTCTGACGTCAGACCTTGCCATTTGCAAGCAGTAGAGTCACCTTTCTTGGAGCGAGTGCTATGCTTCATGACAGGTACTGTCAGGGAGAATCAAGGGGTTCGGTTTTGGCCTGTGACCTGCCTAGTGCTGTGTCTATAGTCTGTCTCACAAAGAGAATGCAACCCATAGCGGTTTAATCGTGAGACAGACTATAGCAACCCTAAGGCTGGGATCACACAGTGCGGAATTGCCTCGGAATTTCCATGCGGAAATTCTGCCCAGCAATTCTGCCCGCAGCTCCTAATTCTGGGATTAGCCAGCAAAGTGGACAAGATTTTGCAAAAATCTTGTCAACACTCTGCGGCCCAGCCGCACGGAAATGGACATGCGCTGCGGAATTCAAAACCGCGGCATGTCAATTCTTTTCCCTTTACCCGCGGCGGCCTCTCTACTCTCTATGGGGGGAGAAAGCCACAGAAGAATGCCGACGGCGAAGCCACTCCAAAAGCTGTGGCATAAGGCCACGGGATTTGAGGCTACGCTTATCCCACAGGAATCTCACGTTTTTTCGGTGTGGTCATTCCACAGGATTTCGGTCCTGTGTGACCCCAGTCTAAGTCTTTATTATATACATCATCTGGTCTGCTCCTGTGTCTAGTCCTAGATAGGTTTTTCCCTTTTCATTGACAGTCCTGGACAGACATGACACGTCACACAAAATGTTGACCCAGAGTATCAGCTCTCAGTTTCTTCTTGGGCATATAGGCACGTATCTCATACATGTTTATGTGGTTTATGGCTCATATTCCTGCTCATTGTCTGACTTTGAGCAGTGAGGTACATAATACATTTAAATATGCAATTAATTTTATCCCTTTACATTTTTTGAATGTTTGGTTTCCAAAATCGTGATTTGCAAAAGAAAAAAGGCTGCAATTTTCTGGTGTTTTTCAAGACTTCTTTGTAACAGCGGTCTCTAGTGGAGTCAGTGACTTATTTCAAAATGCAGCATGCTCTTGGCATAGTGTTTTTTCAGGTGTTTTTCCTATAGGCTTCTCTACAAGACTTGAAAAACACCAGGACAAATGCATGAGGCCGCCTGCAGACGGCCGGGTCGGATCCCGCTGCGAGAATTCTCGCAGCAGGACCCGACCCAAGCCCCTGCAGGGACCAGTGCGGTGCTCACCTCTCCTGCAGCTCCGTCTCTTTAATGTGCCGGCGCATGCACAGAGCGGAGCCGGCAGCCCGGGAGTGACATTTTTGTGCGGGCCTCTGCGAGAACCGCACAGAAATAGAGCATACCGCAATTTGTTTTCCACGTGTGATTTCACGCGGACAAATCGCGGTCGTCTGCATAGGATTGTGTTTTGTAATGCAATCCTATGCAGGCGTGCACGGGCGGAAATTCTGCGGGAAATCCCGCCGCAGAATTTCCGCTTGTGTGCAGGGGGCCTGACTCTAGAAAAATCACTATTAACAATGGCATAAAAAAATACAGGTTACATATTTAGAAAACATGTTAAATATACTTCAGTATTGTTATATGTTTGGTGTAATAACAATATATTTTACCCCAGCACCACCATCTCCATTATATATGAGGTGGATTGCAGGCTGAAGGCTATGAAAAGTTTAGTCTCTATCTTTGTATGAGAATAAAGTACACAAAGTCTTTGCAGCAGGTTTCAGACGCTGAGAATACACAATTTGAACCACCTGTAACACAATACTGGTTTACAATAATAGCACACCAGCTAAAGTACAGCATTAATAATTAAAATATGGCCCTCTAGCATTTTATTGAAACCCAGACATCAAATGTAACTTTACTGCCAAAATAATGCCATGCTTGAAGCAGTAAACATATCTTCGCCAAATGATAGCACTGGAGAAGAATGGAGATTTCTGCCACACTAGTTTTCAGAATGTTCTAGATAAGCAAAATCCATAGCTGAATGACAAGCACGTTTTTGGAAATGTTAGTTCTGTATAAGTAGACTTACCAGACAATTCCTCCCCAAAGCAAAGAAAAAACAATATAGAAAACCAGTGATCCCCAAATGACAAAGTGGTTTATCCATGTCCAGTATTGTGTATCCAGTGCAAGCTGAAAGCAACAAAACACACATTATTTGAATGGTATGCAAACCAAATTTAATGCATTTAAAGGCAATTGTTGTAATGATATAACTCTTAATTAAGTCACAATATATGATGGGGTACGCAAAAAAACCCAGGAATCTTCTTCTGGTGGGCAGGATGTTGGTAGTACCGGCGTCTGTTGCTAGGTGAATGTCTGTGAACCCTTCTGAGCGGGTACACCAGCCAATGTTGTTGGGGAAGGGTGTGATCGGCTCCAGTGATTTATGTTTCAACAAGTTGTTCAGTTTTTCCCCTATAAAGCTTGATGTATGGCGGGTACCATACTACAGTCTATAGAACTAAATTTTACACATCCTAAACCCATGATATCCAATATTGACTCTTTGCTTCATAGAACATTTTGATGTTTTCTAAACATTTTAAGGGATTGTCTGCTTTTGACGTCCCCATTTGTTAACGTCCTGTTGGGGTGTGCTCAGCCTCATTCGAGAGGACATGCAATCACAGCCAGGTATGTCAAGACTGGAAAACTTCCTTTAACCCCTTGAGTGGCAGGTTTCCTACCACCCTGTCGTGCCCACCAGGGCAGGTTTTTTAAAATGGTCTAATCATTGAATTTCAACTAGTTTTGCAGTTGCGTCTCAAGAGCCATAACTTTTTCATTTTTCCATTGACACGGCCGTATGAGGGCTTGTTTTTTGCGGGACAAGTTGTGATTTTTTAAACAGGGGGGAGGAAAAAAAGAAATGGGGAAAAAAGAAAAAAGGGGCCATGTCATTAAGGGGTTAAATAATGTATTAACTTCCTTCTCTGGGTCATTACGACGCACATGGATACCACGTGTGTGATTGTATTTTTGATTTTTTACAAAGTAAAGGGAGACAAGTGTTTTTTTGATTTTTTTTTAAATTTTTTTACTTTTTTTTTTTTTAATTTTTTAAAATTTTTTTATTTTTTTTGTCCCTTTAGGGGACTTCCACAGGGACCCATCAGGACCCCTGATCACATTCCAGGGGTCCGATGGTGACAGCCCTTTACATGCTGCAGTGACAGCCCTTTACATGCTGCAGTCACATAGACTGCAGCATGTAAAGGGTTAACACAGCAGAGATCGGAGGTTTTCTCTGATCTCTGCTGCAAGAGCTAGTACCTAGCTGTCCTCTGACAGCCAACAACCAGCTCTCCCTGCCACAGAGACCATCGGCTTGCTTCTGACAAGCCGATGGTCTCTATGGCAACTTGTAAACAAAGCAGGAGGTTGCCGATATGTCGGCAATATCTTCTGCTGTTTTTTCAAAGCCCTTGCTTTGTTCTCTGTGGGTCTGTGCAGGCAGAGCACACTGTCACAGCTTGTGGCATTGTGCTCTGCAGCTCCCATAGTGATACATAGCCCGGAAATCTTCCGGGCTATGTCACTATGAGCAGTGGAGCTCGTCCCGGAACTTTTCCGGGCGTGCCACTCAAGTGGTTAAAGAACAGATCAAAGTGTTATTGCCCCAAACATTTATCACTCCTTCATAGAGCACTCTCATATTCTTTTCACCACCCTGACCTTCTGAAGCTATAACACATGTGGAAATTCAAAGTCACCAAGACACTAAAATATAACCCACAGTCATGTCAAGATGAATAGTTTTGAAAAAGCTGCCAACAGGCCCAACTGTACTAGATTTCATTTGACTGACCTTTAGTTAATTAACCAATCTCGCACATTACCTTAAGTGTCACTGTAAACACGAGGACAGTAAAGACCAGTGTTCCAAAGGTCCAGTTTCCCAGCATCTAGTGAATATGACACAAAAGAAAGACGTTACTAAAGGAGTTTAGTCTCCGTATCTGATAAAAGCTGCTGCATGCAAACCTCACTCATCATTGCAGACCACACAAGTAATCATTACACTATTATAGATTTCAGGATTCAGAGTCTGTTTACTGAAATTTGATTTGTCTGGTAATAGAAAAAAATTGTTACACTTAACTTGGCTTTAATATCAAGAGAGATCAGCAACTTACAGTATTAAAGGATTGCTAAATATAAAATCCAAAGTGCTGTTATTGTGAAATGGAAACCAAAAACATCCCTGGAGGTCCCTTCCAAATCTACCATTCTATCTCAGCTTTATAAGTGGTGGGCAAAACACCTGGGAGGTGACCACCAAATGCTAAACATAGCATGTGAAAATTGTCTGTCCTCAGCTGGAACGCTCAGTTCCACGTGCCTTAGGAAGCAATGCTATAACAAGAAATATTCCATGGGTTTCATGCATTGGGTTTCAATGTATGAGCAGCAACACACAAGCCTGAGAAAACCATGAAGGAAACATCCAAAGCATTGGACATAGTAACATACATAGTTACATAGTATGTAAGGCCGAATGAAGACAATGTCCATTCATCTAGTTCAGCCTGTTTATCCTCCTATGTTGTTGATCCAGAGGAAGGCAAAAAAACCAAGAGGCAGGAGCCAATTAGCCCATTTGGGGGGGAAATTCCTTCCCGACTCCCTAATGGCGATCAGACTAATCCCTGGATCAACCCCTAATAGTTCCTACCTGCCTGTATACCCGGATTAACAATTAACCTAAGATTTATATTGTGTAATATCCTTCCGCTCTAGAAAGACATCAAGTCCCCTTTTAAACTCGTCTATGGATTTTGCCATCACCACATCCTCAGGCAAAGAGTTCCACAGTCTAACTGCTCTTACAGTAAAGAACCCCTTTCTATGTTGGTGGTGAAACCTGCTTTCCTCTAGACGTAGCGGATGCCCTCTCGTTACCATCACAGTCCTGGGTATAAACAGATCATGGGAAAGATCCTTGTATTGTCCCCTCATGTATTTATACATAGTTATTTGATCACCCCTTAGCCGTCTTTTTTCCAGGGTAAATAATCCCAATTTGGATAGCCTCTCTGGGTATTCTAGTCCTCCCATTCCGTTTATTAGTTTAATTGCCCTTCTTTGAACCCCCTCCATCCCTGTAACATCTTTCCTGAGCTCCGGTGACCAGAACTGTACACAGTATTCCATGTGAGGCCTGACAAGTGCCTTACATAGTGGGAGGATAATGTTCTCGTCCCTCGCCCCTATACCTCTTTTAATGCACCCCAAGACTTTATTAGCTTTTGCAGCAGCTGTCTGGCATTGGTTACTCCAGTTTAATTTACAATCCACTAGTACCCCCAGGTGTTTTTCCATATCACTTTTCCCTAGCAGTACCCCATTTAGTGTAGATTGTTGACATCGTTTCTCCTGCCCATGTGCATAACCATTTTCCTATCTTCTATGTAAGGTGACCTCAAAATTAAATATCGGACACCACCTAGAAAATTACTGTGTAGGCATGTCGCTTCAAGCAAGAAGTGGATGGAGTATAAAGTCTACACACAATGCGCTGCTCTGTGTCAAAATTAAATGTTTAAAAAATGTTCCCCTATCACCTCACTCTGAGATAAAATGGATCATAGAATGGAAGTTGGAAGGGAGCTCCGGGGTCATCTGGTCCAACCCCCTGCTCAGTACAGAATTCAATAGAGAGCAAAGCTTCCTTGTATTACAGGATGTACTTTGATGCCGCCATGTAATACTACATTTTCCCTGCCTTACTGGCCACGGCTACCCTAGACAAAATCAGCTGTATTCCAGAGTGTTGGGAGTGGGAGCCACCATGATCAGATGATCACTGCGGTGGCTCCCTTTAAAATTATCTATAGATGGATGCACATAAAATCCCAAGACAAATATAAGAAGGCCCATTTAGACGCAAGTATTATTGCTCACAATTCGCTCAAAAGACATCTTTTGAGTGATAATCGTTGTGTCTAAACGCGCAGCCATCGTGCACTTTTTGTGCATTCTTCGCTCATAGTAAGCTAAAAAATAGAGATAAGCCTTATCAGCACCGTGTGGTGAGTTATCAGCGGGATACTGGTGATAGTATTGTTTCAGCTGCTATCCCGCTACGAGAATACAGCAGAAGTATGCAGAAGACAGCACTCCAGCTGTCTTCTGCATACCCCGCTTGGAGTGCTCAGCTGTATACCAGCTGAGCACTCTGAGAACACAGCAGCTGTATACAGAAGACAGCACTACAGCTGTCTTCTGCATCCCCCTTTGAGCGCTCAGCTGGATACTAGCTGAGTGCTCCGAGAACACAGAAGCTGTATACAGAAGACAGCACTCCTGCATACAGCAGAAGCCTTCATTTACACACTAATAAGCTCTTAAGTAGCTTTTGAGCGAATTTTGAGCGATAATTGTTTATAGGGAGAAATATTGTAAGTATAATCATTCATCCCTATACTGCTATCCCTGGTTGGCTGCACATCCTCCTGTTTACATGGGAAGACCTGCAGCTGACTATCAAGCATTATTATGCTTGCTAAAAAGCCTTCATCAGCTGAAAAACAAACAAAGTTTTACCAAGTTGGATTATGAAGAATTTAAATGGTATCTCTTTACACTGCAGACATATGGGCCCTGTTCAGTGGATGGAGGTCTTTTGACCTCTATTCAGCCAGGATCCATCTGGGATAGTTTTTCCCAGGCTGAAACAGTGCAGCAGACTGCGGTATTCCATCTATAGGTGTTCTGTAATTATATTCTTTAACTGATACCATAAGAGACTGAGTGACAATGTTATAAAGCAGATGTCTAACAGTAGCTGCTGTCACACATAGGCTATAACAGTATCCATTATCCTTCTTTTTTTTTTTTTTAACAGGATGCCATTATGGCCTACAAGTGATGGACACCACTGTTCGGCATCCATCATAGCCTTTGCTAAACATATGCCGGGAGCTTTTCTGAGTGTTTAACTTTAACTGAAGCCATTTAGCACAGTGACAAATGAGCCTAAACCAGGCAGAATAAGGCTTTCCAGAGAAGCACCTAAAAATGTAGTGGTAGAAAAGCACAGCATATCAAAATGCCAGGTTCTTACCATGTACGTGTTGGTTGTCAAGATCTGATGAAAGCAACAGTGGCAAAAGCAAAAGAAACAGAAACATAAAAATGCACAGCACAACAAAAACGAGAAAATAAACCAGAACATGTAAAAACTGGAGGTCTACATATCAATGCAAAACAGGATCCATAAGAAAACTGGCCAGTGGCTGGGACATAACCACGTAGTCTATGTGTGAGGGATTCTGGGTCCCTCTATATTGTCCTGTTTCACCTAATGTAACTGCTTTTTTGTATGGTGCTTTTTTAACGCTATGTTCTGGATTATCTCTAGTAGTATTATCTCTAGATAAGGGATATTAGAATGGGGATATTTTTGCCAGGGTTATTTATTTGTGCAGTTTTGCCTCTTGGTAATCACAGTTATTTATTCTCTATTAGTGCAATAGTCTTGGTAACAACTTCTATACTGTTTTCATGGGTTTGGGTCTTTCATGATAAGTTTGCATTGTATTTTGGTGGTGGTACATAAATTGGTTATTTTTTAATCAAAATGTTTTAGATTACTAGCTTTCCAATCTTTGGGCCACGGGATTTGTAAGGTTATTTATGCTTTTCGCATTTACCTCTTGGTCTTTACATACTTGTAGTTCAGTGTTCCCCAACCAGTGACTTGGAAGATACATATGACTCTTAAAGGGGTTGTACCAGAATCGCACGTTAACCTCTATTCACGGAATTGGGAATAACTTGCTGATCGGTGGGGCCTCACCGCAGAGAGACCCATCAATCCTGCGAATGAGAGTCCCATTTACCCCGTCCTCTACACTGCAGGTTTACTGCACCCCCCCCCCCTCCGCCAGTGAGAGGAGACTGGTCACGTAAGCATGCTGGCCCTCCATTCACTTTTAATATGACTTGCTGGAGTTACCCAAGCAGCAAGCGCTTAGGTATTTCCATCAGTCCCATTGAAATGAATGCTCAACCAGCAGTCCCATTCATTCTGATGTCACTGCAGGCAATAGAAGCAACCCCACAGTAACAGCAGAGTGGCACATGGGTCCCCCGTTCTCAGGATCGGGTCGAGACCCCTGGTCAGCAAGTTTTCCCCTATCCTGTAGACCGTGAATAACTTTTGATCCTGTTCCGACCTCTTTAAGATACATATTAAATAGCTGCCTGTTGAATGCTCATTCAGCTGATGGCTGTCTTGCCTGACACCCACCATAAATGTACATATTTGGCCGAGTGTGTAAGTGTTGTGAAAGAGAAGAAGCTCCTGCCAGACGCCTCTTTCAGCAGCTTATCTCCTTGAGAAAAAAGGCATCAGGAGTGTTGAAATTCAACTATCCAATCCTTATCTCCCTGATACCTGGCTATAGGGAAGAGTCTGAGGCCCCCAATCACATTAGATGGTCAGCTGATCCCACTGAAAAATCGTGAATTTCAGCCGATATGCATCTAACATGTATGGCCAACTTAAGACTCCTTGCATGTGGCTCCTCGTCTACAGATACACTAGTTGTACCAGGGATGTCATACTGCTACTGCATTGGCAGTCAACAATTTTAGAATTGGCTCTTGACTTAGGAAATGTTGGGGGGCATCTGCTATAGTAGGAACTATTACTGTAGGTTAACAGTAAAATCATTTGGCTTCATTTTCACTAAAAAATACTATTTTTCCCCTTTTTGCTTTGACACATAAACCCAGTAAACTGAAAATGGTTTGGAAATAACAAATAAGGCAAACATGTAATGTCCAAAATTACTTATTATCATATTACTAGTTATGATAATAAACAGTAACCTGTGAAACAAGAAGCAGCGACTAAATTGCTTCATTATGTGGATACTTTCATTAGTTTAAACACAAAGTTATAAAGTAAAAGAAGAAAACTAAAAGTTACTTTCCAATTAAAAATAAAATAAATGCTGAAGACACAATGTAGCGTGCATGTGACACAAAACACGAAGGTCGGAGGTCATATAGTACAGGATATGGATGGAAATATTCCCATATGTTTTCCCACTGTGTCTTGCTTCATAATTGATGCAATATGAATCTACCACCTTAATTTCCCCAGCCCTTACCTGCCCATTGCTAGTCACAGTGGCATTGTCAAACATGAAATAAGCGCCAAAGAAAAATATAACTGCATCAAATAATCCCAGGAAGGTCCAATAAATAAACAGACGCCACCGCAGTAATGCATTCTTTGCAATGTCCCTGTGTAGGATAAAAAGAATAAACGTGTTAATTGCCGGTCATAGCGGTTTTCCTGCTTGACACATACTGTATTCTCACTGATTTATACTGATTTCATTAGGAGATGTAATCACCGTGAAGGCATACAGTATACTGTACACGGACAGGAACACCAATGCAACATAACAACATGATTTCACTCACACCGCACCTTACATATATCATAAAGCGCTTAACCCCCTTGAGAATCCGGTACATGTTTGTTTTTCCCACTCTGCCTTTTTTAAGCCAAATCTTACTTATTTTCTTCACTGATAGGCCGGTTTCACATGATGATATTGTAACATATCTGTAACATGAACCCATAATATGGCTGTGTGACAGATAACATTACAACGGTGTCACTTCATCACTATCTGATCTGTATTTGCCTTGGCATTGGCATTCAGGGGTTTTATTTTCTACTGGGAAAATACTGATGTGTAGCTTCCCAGAAGAAAATTATATCGATGAATGCAAATATGAAACCATCAAAACTACAGCATGCTGCTTTTTTAACCCATTAAGGACCAAGCACTGTAAATTTACGGCACTTGGTCCTGGGCTTTAATCCCAGCTGATAGTAAAAATACAGCAAGGAGATTAAAGCTCCTGCTTCTGTAATCAAACAGAAACAGGTCAGTTAGTCAGCTGATAGTCACAGCTGAGAACCCATGGGAGAAGGCAAGAGGGGTTTTTAACCCTTTCTGACTTCACCTTTCTTTAGCACACATTGCTTAAAGGGGTTGTCCCGCGCCGAAACGGGTTTTTTTTTTTTTCAACCCCCCCCCCGTTCGGCGCGAGACAACCCCGATGCAGGGAGGTAAAGAAAGCTCACCGGAGCGCTTACCTGAATCCCCGCGCTCCGGTGACTTCTCTACTCACCGCTGAAGATGGCCTCTTCCTCCGTGGACCGCAGCTCTTCTGTGCGGTCCATTGCCGATTCCAGCCTCCTGATTGGCTGGAATCGGCACGTGACGGGGCGGAGCTACACGGAGCTACACGGAGCCCCATAGAAGACTGCAGAAGACCCGGACTGCGCAAGCGCGGCTAATTTGGCCATCGGAGGGCGAAAATTAGTCGGCACCATGGAGACGAGGACGCCAGCAACGGAACAGGTAAGTATAAAACTTTTTATAACTTCTGCATGGCTCATAATTAATGCACAATGTACATTACAAAGTGCATTATTATGGCCATGCAGAAGTGTACAGACCCACTTGCTGCCTCGGGACAACCCCTTTAATGAGTGCTATGTGCTAAAAAGTGAAAGTGGAAGTATAACTTCCACTACACCAGCTGGCAGTCACTTGACCACCAGGATTCCCGGTTGCAGCAGAGCTGCAGGGTTGTAGAAGACCCTGATCAGAACTGTTAGTGACTATTGTCACTACAGGGGTTTCTTTCCCCTGTAACTGGGGCTCCTATGGATGGTCCAGCTACAGTGGAAAAGTGGCAAATAAAAAAAAAAACCAAAACATGTGAATGTCCCCAAGAGGTCTTACATGACTTTAGGGGAAATAAATGGTGAAAAACATAATTACATACACAAATAAAACTAAATTACAGAATAAAATAAACATATATACATAAAGAAAATAACCCAAAGCCGACGCCAACCAAAACAGTCACCGCATGCGCCCTGTAATCCAAAACCATACATATTTATTAATCAAAACGTCCAAAATAAAATGAGGAACCTATTCCCATACTTTATTTTAGAGTAAATACATTAATTTAAAAAAAACAAAAAACAAACTATAAATGTTAAAAAAATCTTTTATTTTGCTTTTTACCCCCAATAAAACTTAAAAAACAGGAAAAAAGTCAGTAGAAAAAAAGATATAAAAAACATATCACTATATAGCACGGGGGAAAAAACGCATCAAAAATTATTTTGGTAGCTGAAGGAAAAAAAAAAGAAAAATAGGGCAGTAAAACCACCACATGGGTAAAATCCCTAAAAAGTGTCTGGTCCTTCAGGTACAAAACAGCCTGGTCCTTAAGGGGTTAAAACACAGCCATGTAAATAAATACATAGATTTACATTAGCTCCCTATTATGGTCCATAAAAGACGGATCACATACAGAGCAAAACTACACTTGTCTGAAAGTGAACTTCTAAGTCTACAGGCCTTTACGTTACTACTGTTTACAGGACCTTTGTAAGCCCCATTTTCAGGTACATTTCCATTAACATTTAGTTTATATAAAACTTTTCAGGAGGATATAGAAATAAAGCCATACCACTATTGGTTATTGTTGTTTGGCACAAAGAGTACTAGGTTGAGGAGGTTGGGGAAGGAGCTTGCAGCATCCGAGGGAAATCTTGTATGTAATGAAAATAAGCTCTACTAGCATTACTGGCTAGCGGATGAGAGGGTCATCAGTGGAAAAGGGGGGCGCGAAACACTTGCTGTGTGTCTGGCCCAACTGGCCCATGACTCCCTACCCCCTGACCAAGGAAAAATTTGTGTACCCCTAATTAACAGTTTGATAGCGTGCTGTACCCTGCCGGTGGGTTAGCTGTTTGTAGGCAGAGTTTCCCCAGGACGACTGTGAGCTCTATGCAATAATGGTTTCCTTGGGCCACGTATAACATTGCTGTAGGCAAAAGAGTGGGTATGTGTTCAAGGACTCCTTTCCAGTTTACAATTATCTATTGTCACTATAAAGGGGTTCTCTGGGACTAAGATATTGATAACCTATTCTCAGAATAGATCATCAATATCAGATCGTTGGGGTCCACTGCTCAGAACCCTCATCAATCAGCTGACTCAAGAGGCCACGTCAGGCATGTGACATCACATTCATTAGTCACGTGGCCTAAGAGCTGCTCTATCCAAGCATATGAGACTGAGCAGCTATACCCAGCACAGCTGCTATGAAATATATGGTCTGGTGTTTGGTAAGCAAAGAAGTGGTCTCAGCGCCCACTCAAGCGCTGTGGCCACTGGCAGGGGGTACCATGTGGCATACCCCCACAGAGCTTATTTTGATGACCTGTCCTGAGGTCATCAGTAGCTTAATTCCGGAAACCCTTTAAAAAAGGTTTAAATAAAGAATCTTGCTTTATATTGTTATTTATAAGTAGGTTTGTAATATATGTATCTATGATTACAAACATAAAATAACTAATAGATAGATATGAGATAGATAGATGTGAAATAGATAGATAGATGTGAAATAGATAGATAGATAGATGTGAGATAGATAGATAGATAGATAGATAGATAGATAGATAGATAGATAGATAGATAGATAGATAGATATAATAGTAATAGGGGGCTGATATATGCGGTATAAAGATGTATGCACCTTTCATTAGGGTCCTTTTACAAGGGACAACCTGTCGCTGAGTCAAAGGAGGTGGAGAGGCTGGAGATCGTTCTGGCCCACCACCTCCATTCACAGCAAACAGGCAGTCTTTCATAAATGGCGTTCATTAACGACAATTGTTCAGATTCTCACTGAATGAGGGAATCTGAACAATTTATCGGCCGCTGTAAAAGGGCCCTTACACTGAACAGAAGCTGTATAGTAATTAGGCCCTAGCAGCACCTGGGATTTTTACGGATATGATAGAGGGGGTAAGTATAAGAGTCACATTCAGGTATGGACATCACACTTTGACACTCCATCCGTATATACTATACCTGTATAAAGTTGGGTCTCTTTTCAGCACCTCCATACTGACATGTTGCTCAATTAGACTATACAAGAGGATAGGTAGTGAAGTGAAGCTGATATTGTACAGTGTCAGATATGCAGTGTCATATAAAGGCTGGAAGACAACAAAAGGGCAGGATGATAAAGACTTGGTTGGAAATCGATGATAAAAATAGTTAATGTACCAAATATCTACAGGAAGTAACCTGTTGTATCACTGACCTGTTGTGAAAATCCACAGAAGAACTGGTATAAAAACTGAGGGAAAATAAAACAGACATTCTGGAAGACAAGCAGAGAGGGTTATGGCGTGAGCAATGTGCTGCAAGCTGTGCTACATACTTCAGGGCTTATTCACATGAGCGGGTCCGATTTTGGTTAGTGAAAAATGCACCAGTTTTAATCCATGTGCATGTCCATTTTTTGCACAAAAAAAAAAGAAGGTGGCCCAATTTTTTTCTAGAATTGCGAAGTAATAATCAGTGAAAAACTCATTTTTTCTTTTGCACACCCATTGAATTGAATGGGTAATTGGCATCCGAGAAGTTGAAGCAGAGTAGAAGATCTTGCAACCTTTTTACGTTCCATATAAAAATGGCATGTCTGTACAGACTCGTTGACCGCTATGGGTCAGTGTGCAGTCCGCTACAAATACGAACAGCGCACGGATGTGATATTTGCTCATGTGAATAAGCTCTTGTAATCTGTGATGGATTGTTCTCACCTTATAAAAAAAGTATTGAACAAGCTCTGCTATTCTAACGTAATAAAAATGACCATGGACGAGCAGCATCTTTTTTAAATGCTTGAATTTAGGGATTGCATAGTCACTGTTTCTGGCTGCCTGTCGTCCTTCCTTCCCAATGATGCCTGAAACACAAAAAGGTAATACATATAGGCAGGAAATCTGGCATTTTTACACCTGAAGGAGTATTAATGCAAATAAAGTAATTATCCCGGTGGATTATGACATTTATGTAAAGTAGTCTTAAAGGGACAGTTCATTTGAATTGGCAATATACATTAGATGGAGACTGACTGAACCACCAATTTTGGAGGGATTGGCTAAACATCTAATGTGCATAGAAGTGTTCCAACTTCCCCCAGTAGCAGATATCAGCACAAATAATGACCAGGCTGTTGGATTTCAGCAAGTCTAGTTCTTTTGTTCCCAGTGGAGATAATCTGCAGCTAAGAGTGTCTGGTAGTGAGTCATGTCCCTTTTCACAAGCCGATTCTCATTTGAACGAGCGAATGATGTTACTGCTTTGTCGTTCGCAGTTGTTGATGTTGGTGCAGAACGTTTAGACAGGTAGACCATCATTGATAAACGCTCACTTCTCGCTCAGTTCTCACATTCCTATGTGAAACACTGAGTGGGGAGTGTTTAAACGTAACAAGGAGTGAGCGAGCAGGCGATGATTTTTATGCTAATGATTTTTCTTACTAGAACACCCCCCCCCCCCCCCCATACCAAGTCTGGTTATGAGAATAACTTCCTGGAGCAACCACCCTTCTCCAGTGATCTAGTGACTATAATATGAAATATTGTTATGCTCAAGGAAGGTGTCAGGCCCCTCTTGAACTTTTTAGTGATTTCACTATAACCACGTCCTCAGGCAGAGAGTTCCATAGTCTCACTGCTCTTACAGTAAAGAACCCTCTTCTATGTTGGTATACAGTCTCCTTTTAATGTGCTTTAGAGCAATGGATAATGGAAGTAAGATATCTATAGCCATACCAATTCCAACATGTGCTTCAAGGATCATGCTGACATCATTTGCACCATCTCCTACTGCAAGTGTAATTGGATGTTCTCTTGAGGTCTTTATTAATTTAACAATCTGCAACAAAGAAACCAACTTCATAAAACGGATATGTACACATGCTATTCACAAAGCTCATGGCTGTACAAGATAAAGACTACAAGGTCAGACAGCTTAGTGGTACACTTGCTACAGAGTTTAGTGTCTTTGGAGAATGCATGGGTAATATTGACCATAGTGGGCTGTACTGCTCATATAAACAAGATGATATCTACATATTATGCACATTGCTTTACCTGTGAGAGCTATATGAGAGCAGCGAACCACATTATATGGGCTGGACATCATTCTAGTTAAGTCACCAGAGTTGAACTGTAACAAATTCAAAGTTGATTCCTACCTGATAGATCAACTATTTGTTACTGGGCGATTCAAGAAGAATGGGGCCGTTCAACAGCCACAATGACATTAGAAGAGAGAATTCTTCAAGTTTTTAATGCACTTTACAGATGTTCGATGCCGCTAAACCTAGACAACCTAAATAAAAGATCTCCACTGCAGTGCAATTGATAAGAGAGGATATGCTGGGACACATCTGGGCAGAACTGGACTACTGACATGACATCTGTTGGGTCACCATCAACACCCACATCGAACATCTGTAAGTTGCCTTAAAAACTTGAAGAGTTCTTCTATCTTTTTATGTCATTCTGTCTGTTGCATGTCCATTCATGTATGAATAAATCAGCTTTACTATTGCACCATTTTCTTGCCACACTCTTTATATTTCCCACAACTTAATACAGATTCTGCTATCATTAAAGGGTTGTCCCACTTCCAGCGGTTTAGCTGCAGAAAGCAGACAGCCCTGTACATGGCACAGTAGCCCAAATTGGTACTACAGGCTGATTCCTATTGAAGTGAATAGGGGTTAGCCTGCAGTACCAACCTGGGCCACTGTTCAATGTACGAAGCTGTTCACGTCTTGCAGCAAACCTGCTAGAATTTGGAACAGCCCCTTTAAGTGCTTGTGGAAAAATAGGATAAAATAGAACAAATCACAGTAATAGCTGGTAATGCCAAACATTCTACAGAATGTCAATGTTAGTTTTCATCTTATCACTTTGCATGCACATCACACCTCATATCAGTGCTGCATCACCAAGCCATGTATATGGATGAGGAATAATTTGTTTCAATATTTCAACACTATAGCTGCATATATTAATATATGAGCACGAAAAGCAGAAGCTCATGAACACTTTACGTAGTATTAGCTGTGCTTGGGTAAGACTGCAGCTTTTATGGGATAATTATGCAAAAGGTTCATTCACGAAAATGAGAATGTAAATCTGAATGAGCTGAAATGCTGAACTTGAATGGTGAAATGGTTTGTGCTTATGGGTGATACGGTGTCCGGGCAATGCTCTACATAGTATCACGCAGGCTTCATGAATATCTAAAAACACACATAGCCTTGAGATCGATAAGTACCTGTGCCTTCTGCAAAGGGGCCATTCGGCAGCACAACACTGCGCTACAGTTCCTGCAGATCTCCAGGAAAACCTCTCGATAATTTGTAGAGCTCCCATCTTCTCTGGGCTTCATTATTAATGAAAGTGCGGCTCCATCAATAATTAATCCGTAATCTTGGAAATCTGTTGAAAACCTACACCATTTAGAAGAAAAACAAACGGTATAAATTGGATCCAGCAGTCATCTATTACAGTCATTTGTCTAATGAAAATTAGACCTGAGCAGCCGGCGACAAAGAAGAGGCTATTCTTAGGCAATTCCACAAAAGCACTGCAGTGCAAGCGGATGAGCATATATCTGGGCACACACCGCTGTGTCTATAGTAGCAACTAGTGGTAGAATAGGTGGCTAGAAGAAAGTGCTTGCAATAGTGCTTGCTATAAAAAAAAAGTGGTGTTCATGATCCCATTGACTTATAATGAAGTTATCAGGTTTCCATCTGTTTTTACTTATTACTAGACAGTGCAACATGCTACGCGATGCAGTCCATCAGAGAGCGACAAAGACCTAATAGAAATGAACTAACAGAAATGATTTATGGGATGTGAAAAAGTGGATTATACCCACCTGATAATCAGGTTTCCAGTAGTCTCCACGACAGCACCAATGAGATTGCCTCCTCCTGGTAGGACAGGAACATACTGAGAGGTTAAAAGCTCCCCCCCTTCCCCAGTGGATTCTAACGAATTGCCGGGGCAGGAGCTAAACTTAAATTTCTTCCCCTAACCGGGGTTTTTTTATTTTTAAATTTATTTTACTTTTATAGGGCGGGAAAGGTACGGGTGCTGTCGTGGAGACTACTGGAAACCTGATTATCAGGTGGGTATAATCCACTTTTTCCCCCAGTCGTCTCCACGACAGCACCAATGAGACGTACCAACTAAAGTTTATTAGGGTGGGATCGCTGCCGAGAGGACTTTGCGGCCGAAGGCCATGTCCTCGTCCTGCTGCACTTTTACCCTATAGTGTTTAGTGAACGTGTGGGTTTTTTTCCAGACTGCGGCCTTGCAAATTTGCTCGACCGAGGCTGAACTGTGTTCGGCCCATGAGGACGCTACTGCCCTTGTGGAATGGGCTTTAAGAGCTAACGGGATCTCCTTCCCGAGGGCCTTATAGGATTCTATGATGGCCAGGCGGATCCACCTGGCTATGGACCTTTTCGCTACTTTGCTACCCTTATTTGGGCCACTGAACTGGACGAACAGGTTGTCGTCCCGCCTCCAGTGGCTCGTTGTATCTATGTAGGTTAGGACTGCTCTCCTAACGTCCAGGCAGCTTAGGGTTCTTTCCTCCTCGTTTTTTGGGTTGCTGAAGAATGAGGGGATTATTATATCCTGGGACCTATGAAAATCTGACACTACTTTCGGCATAAAGGCCGGGTCTGTTTTAAATATTAGTTTGGTGTCTGCAATTTTCATAAGCGGGTGGCGGATGGACAAGGCCTGTAGTTCGCTAACCCGTCTTGCGGATGTAATGGCTACTAGGAAGATGGTCTTGATTGTAAGCATTCTTATAGGTAGCGCCTCGATCGGTTCGAATGGTACCGCTGTCATGGCCCCTAGAACCCAATTAAGGTTCCAGTCTGGAAACAGGTTTATGGGCCTAGGGCGTAATCTAGCTGCTGCTGTTAGGAACCTGTGGACCCATCTATCGTCTGCGAATTTTGTGTCGCAGATAGCGCTAAGGGCTGAAACTTGGACTTTTAGGGTGCTCGGGGAGAGGCCCATCTCTAAGCCCTCCTGCAGGAATTCTAAGATTAGCGGAGTGTCGGGGATAGAATCCCCGCGATCCCTTCCCTGTCTCCATGAGGAAAACTTTCTCCAGACCTTCTGGTAGATCAGGTGGGTCGTCTTTTTCCTACTGGACATTAGGGTTTCTACTACTTTCTCTGAGAATCCTTTCTTTCTTAGCGAGGATTCCTCAAGAGCCATGCCGTTAAATGGAGTTTGTCTAGGCTGGGGTGGTTCAGTGGCCCCTGCGATAGAAGATCCGTCCAGGTAGGGAAGGTGACTGGGTCCTGGACGCTCAGTGTTGTCAGAAGACCGAACCAGCTTCTTTTCGGCCAGAAGGGGGGTCACTAGGATTAGCGTGCATCCCTGGGTTCTGAAGTGCTGTAAAACCCTGGGGATTAGTGGTATGGGAGGAAAGGCGTAGGCCAGTCCTTGTCCCCAGTCCTGGCCTAGGGCGTCTACCGCTATCGGACGATCTCCTGGCCGGAGGGAGAAAAAGTTGCCTACTTTTGTGTTCTCCCTGGTTGCGAAGAGGTCCAACTGTGGGGTCCCCCACCGGTTGGTTAAGATTCTGAATGCCTCTGGGGAGAGGGACCACTCTCCTGGGTCTATCTGCTTCCTGCTGAGGAAGTCTGCTTTTTCGTTTAGTGTCCCCTTTAAGTGGGTTGCCGTGATCGAGAGGATCCGGCCCTCCGCCCAGTGAAAGATTTTCTGTGCGATGCTTTGCAGTGGGGGAGATCTTGTGCCCCCTTGGTGTCGTATGTGAGCGACCGCGGTGACATTGTCTGACAGTATTTTTATGTGTTGGTTCTGTAGCGAGTTGCCCAACTGCTGTAGAACCTGCCAAACTGCCTGTAGTTCTCTGAAATTTGAGGACTGTTCTTTTATCCTCTGAGGCCAGGGACCCTGAAAGAATTGGTTCCCCACATGCGCTCCCCATCCACAGGCGCTTGCGTCTGTTGTGATGTGGATGGCTGGGTTTTGTAGCCAGTGAACCCCTCTCCGCAGGTTCTCTGGGGATGTCCACCAACGCAGGGATGTTTTTGCCCTGTTTGGGATGTACATCCTTGCCCCTAACGAGGACTGCCTTTTGTCCCACGAGGATAGGACTACGGCCTGCAGGGCTCTGGTGTGGGCCTGGGCCCATGCTACTCCTGGGATGCATGATGTCAAGCTCCCCAGGACAGACATTGCCTCCCGAATTGTGCAGAATCGTCTTCGTAGGAAGGTTTTGACTATTCTGCGGATTTTTTGTATTCTCTCCTCGGGAAGGTAGGAGCATTGCGATTCTGAGTCGAGAGTTATTCCCAGAAACGTCTTCTGCTTGCCGGGATCTAGGCTGGATTTTTCCCAGTTTATAATCCATCCCAGTGATTGGAGAAGTTGTAGCACTGTCTCCAGGTGTTTGGTTAGGAGTTTTTTGGACTCTGCTATTAATAGAATATCGTCCAGGTACGGTACTACTAGGATCGATTTTTCTCTCAAGTGGGCGGCTACCTCCGCCATAATCTTGGTAAAGATTCTGGGAGTTGAGGATATCCCGAAGGGCAGGCATCTGAACTGGTGGTGCTCTATTCTTCTGCCCATGTCCACTGCGAACCGCAGGTATTTCTGTGAATCTTTGTGGATCGGGATGTGAAAATAAGCATCCTTTAGATCGATGGACGCCATGTAGGCTCCTCTGGGGATCAACTTTATTGTCGAGGAGATGGTTTCCATTTTGAATCTCCTGTATCGGACGCAGGTGTTCAGGTCTTTCAGGTTTATTATTGTCCGGTGTTTCCCGCCGGGTTTTTTTTACTAAAAAGAGCCTGGAGTAATAGCCCTGGGTTTCCTGGTTTCGCGGTACGGGAGATATTGCGTTTAACCGTTGCAAGTCGCGCACGCTTTGCCCTAGTAAATGTAGCTGTTTTTTTGGGGCTCGCGTGGTAATAAATTTCCTTCTGGGGACGGACACTAGCTCTATCTGGTATCCGTACTGTAGGATCTTTGGGATCCATGGGCCCCCGCAGATTGCGGCCCATTGATCCACAAAGCTCCCCAGCCTTGCCCCTACGGGGATGGCGTCAGGGTCTTTGCTTCGGCTCCCCCTGGTGGGGGTTGAAGAGGATATTCCTTCCTCTGCCCCCCTTGGGGTAACTCCAGCGGCCTGTCTTGCCCTTGCCTCGGTAGGCCTCGGGCTGCTGCATTGGGGCCCGGGGAAAGGTCTTCACTCTCTGTGGTTTTTCCTCAGGGAACCCTTTTTTCCTGTCGGCCGCCTTTTCTAGAATTTTATCTAGGTCCGGTCCGAATAGAAATTGGCCGTAGAATGGGAGGGCACACAATTTGTTTTTCGAGGCCCGGTCGCCTGACCATGATCTCAGCCATAACACCCTTCTGGCTGAGTTAGAGCGGGCTGTGGCTTTTGCTGAGAGTTTGACGGTCTCGGCCGCGGCGTCCGCTAGGAAGTTAGTGGCCATGCGCAAGATGGGAAGGGAGTTAAGGATCTGATCCCTCGGTGTTTTGTTGGTCAGGTGTAGTTCCAGCTGCTCTAACCATACCCCCAGGGTCCGCGCCACGCAAGTGGCTGCGATCCCTGGCCTAAGGATGTTTGCCGCTGCCTCCCATGATTTCTTTAGGAGTCCCTCTGCCTTGCGATCCATGGGGTCTTTTAGCTGTGCGGCATCCTCAAAGGGAAGAGTCGTCCTCTTGGCTACCTTGGCCACCGGGACGTCTATCTTAGGTATTTCGTCCCAGCTTGCGCAAGCTTCCTCCTCCAGGGGGTATCTCCTTTTTACGCCTCGAGCGGAGAAGGAACCTGCGTCTGGTTTACTCCACTCTCTCTGAATTATTTTAGAGATGTTTTTGTGGACCGGGAAGGTATGTTTACGCCTCTCCCCAAGTCCACTGAATATCTCATCCTGTCGGGTCCGCGGCTCTCTGGGCTGTTCTATTTTTAACGTAGCCCTGACTGATTTAATTAGTTCCGTCAACTCGTCTTGATGGAACAAATATTTCCTGTAGTCCTCCTCCTCTGAGGACTCTTCGGCCGCCTGTTCCTCTTGCTCTGATCCGATGGAATTCTCGGAATCAGAAGGCTCCTCGGGAACATACGCCTTTCTTTGGCGTTTCGCTGGCGGTGCCGGCAGTGAAGTTAGAGCTGATCGCACCTCCTCCTTCACCAGCTTCCTAACGTCATCCAGGAATCCCCCCCGATTCCTCTCTGACTAGCCTAGCCACGCATGCCTTGCATAGAGGCCTCTGATACGTGGCTGGCAGTCTCGTCCCGCATTCCACGCACTTTCGCAGTTTTGTTCTGGGGGGGATGTCTTTTTTATCCCCCTGACAAACAAAGCATTTTTGCGGGTAAACATGCAATTTTTCCATATACAACATCTGGATATTTGCATTGTATTTTTGCCGCACTGGCTACTTACGGCCGCTGAGGCTGAGGTTTCAGCTGTCTCTGGGGCTGGAGCACTCATCTTTATACCAGTGCTGCAGACACCCTGCGACCTGTAGTGCTGGTGTTCTGGCTTCTCTCAGGTTCCTATTTGAATTTTCGCGCTCCTGCGCTAAGCCCCGCCCCCTCCGCTCCTAATGCAGACGCGATGACGTCATCGCGCTGGACGCGAGATGCGGCGCCCCGCCCCCTGACGTCAAAGGGCTTCCTGGAGCGCCGCGCTGTAATTTCTGCCGGAGGACGAGGGGGACTGAGGCTCCCGCTTTGAACCCCCCATGGGCCGCCGCGGGAGGAACCTGGCCCGGGGGTTACCACCCTGATGTGGCGTCCCGGGAGTCGTCTGGCTGCGAAGGGATGACAGGGTGAGCCACTGCCTTCCGATCCGCCTGTATACTTTCGCTGGTTTCTCCACCAGCTCCTCTCATAGATCCTGCCTCCTGGCAGGACAGGAAGACACTGAGGAAAGTGGGGAAGGGGGGGAGCTTTTAACCTCTCAGTATGTTCCTGTCCTACCAGGAGGAGGCAATCTCATTGGTGCTGTCGTGGAGACGACTGGGGGAAAACTGCAATACACACAGTACCGTAAAATTAGGATGAGCACATTCTCATGAGAAATGAGCACACAATTACAATTAGTATCACAATATATTGCAGATTAGTTCAAATTACCCGTCAATCAGCTAAACACTAGAGGAAAAGCTCTTAACCCCTTTAGTGGCACGCCTGGAAAATCTCCAGGGCTTGCTGCACTGACTATACAGTTAAACCCCAGAAGATTTCTGTGGACAGCTCTAGTGCTGAAATGAGCAGAGCACTGAGCTGTCATCTGAAATCTTCCAGAGTATTTACTGCATACTTAGTGCAGCAAGCCCTGGAGATTTCCCTGCCATAATACCAACTCTCAAAGCAGTACAGTACTTTCAAATACTTGCGAAATTAAATTGCATTGTTGACTCATTTAGAAAACCTGCCCTGTGAGGCATGGCATGGTAATAATAAACCTGCCACTGAAGGGGTTAAAGGCGTGATAATGGGAATCTCTCTACATTTATGACTTGTCTCGGCTGTTTTGGTACTAAAGGACCAGACACTTTTTAGGGATTTTACCTATGTAGTGGTTTTATTGCCCTATTTTTTTTCTTCTTTCAGTTACCAAAATTATTTTTGCTGCGTTTTTTTTTTTTTGTGACATATGGGGCTATTTTTAATATCTTTTTTCACTAATTTTTTTCAGTTTTTTTTGTTTAATTGGGAGTAAAAAGCTAAAAAATATATATTTTTAACATTTATACCTATTGTTTTTTAAATTTGTATATTTACACTAAAATATGTAAATATAAAAATAAGTATGGGAATGGGTTCCTCATTTTGTTTCGGACATTTTGATATAGGATATATATAGCTTTGGATTACAGGGTCCATACCTTGACAGGTTTGGTTGGCGTCGGTTCATTTTCTTTTTTTATGTATATATTTTTTTCTGTAATTTTTTAAAACCTATTTTTGTAACCATTTATTCAACATCTATGTCCCCCATGATGTAAGACCTCTGGGGGTCATTCACATTGTCTTTTTTTAATTTCACATTTTTCCACTGTAGCTGGGGCATCCATAGGAGCCCCAGTTACAGGAGAAGACAATAATCACTAACAGAGCTAATAAGGGTCTGTAGGATTCTGCAGCTCTGCTGTAACAGGGGGCTCCCGGTGGTCACGTGATAAATCGCTTCTCCTCCGGGTTGTGAACTGTCACTAACAGCTGAGAACCCAACCGACTCCTGCTTGATTGCACCGTATTTTTGTGATCGGGCAGAATTAAAGCCCACTTTCACTTTTTAATACATACCGCTCATTCAGCGCCATGCACCTGGGGAAAGGAAAAGGCAGAAGCAGTTAATAACCGCTTCTCACTTCTCCTCCGGGTTCTTAGCTGTTACTAATAGCTGACAATCTGACCTGCTTCTGCTTGATTGCAGGTGCAAAGGCTTTAATCCTGCACCATATTTTTGCCATCGGTGGGGATTAACCCCTTGAGTGGCGGGTTTCCTACCACCCTGTCGTGCCCACCAGGGCAGGTTTTTTAAAATGGTCTAATCATTGAATTTCAACTCATTTTGCAGTTGCGTCTCAAGAGCCATAACTTTTTCATTTTTCCATTGACATGGCCATATGAGGGCTTGTTTTTTGCGGGACAAGTTGTGATTTTTTAAACAGGGGGGGAGGAAAAAAAGAAATGGGGAAAAAAGAAAAAAAGGGGCCATGTCATTAAGGGGTTAAATAATGTATTAACTTCCTTCTCTGGGTCAGTACGACGCATGGATACCACATGTGTGATTGTATTTTTGATTTTTTTACAAAGTAAAGGGAGACAAGTGTTTTTATTATTTTTTTTATAATTTTTTAACTTTTTTTTTAAAATTTATTTATTTATTTTTTGTCCCTTTAGGGGACTTCCACAGGGACCCATCAGGACCCCTGATCACATTCCAGGGGTCCGATGGTGACAGCCCTTTACATGCTGCAGTGACAGCCCTTTACATGCTGCAGTCACATAGACTGCAGCATGTAAGGGGTTAACACAGCAGAGATCGGAGGTTTTCTCTGATCTCTGCTGTAAGAGCTAGTACCTAAGTGTCCTCTAACAGCTAACAATCAGCTCTCCCTGCCACAGAGACCATCGGCTTGCTTCTGACAAGCTGATGGTCTCTATGGCAACCTGTAAACAAACCAGTGCAGGAGATTGCCGGCATATCGGCAATATCTTCTGCTGGTTTTTCAAAGCCCTTGCTTTGTTCTCTGTGGGGCTGTGCAGGCAGAGCACACTGTCACAGCTTGTGGCATTGTGCTCTGCAGCTCCCATAGTGATACATAGCCCGGAAATCTTCCGGGCTGTATCGCTATGAGCAGTGGAGCTCGTCCCCGGAAATTTTCCGGGCGTGCCACTCAAGGGGTTAAAGCCCAGAGCTACCCAATCCACGTTACAGTTAGAGTGCGAGATGCAATGCGGTCAGAGATCGATGTGATTGATAACAATCTCTGCAATACAAATGTCTAAAAATAATAAGACAAGCTACTCTTCTTCTCAGCTCTAAACATTGTGGTGTTGCTTCACTTGTACTTTCCGTCTCACGCACCCTGAGAAGTTGTCTCTGGTTAAGCTCTCGCTGTGCCTCAGGACAGTCTTGCTTAACTCAAAGAGCACATCATGTAAACTTTGCTCCTCGATCTTCTTAGTAGTGAGTTCCAGCAGGTGAGTGTTCCTTCTGAACAGCTTGCAGGCATAACAGGTGGCAGCGGCCGTCTCCATTTTGTCTCCTGTCAGTACCCATACTTTGATGCCAGCTTTCTGTAAAGCTTCAATTGTATCCGCTGCTCTTTCCTGGAGCCTGTAGACAGATGATAATAAAAAAGGGGGATAGAATTAAATCAGAGTACACAGAATGCAGAGCATGTGCTAGAATTATTACTGCAATAGTCCATTTTTTAATATACTCTAAGAATTATATTTTCCTGTTAGGGGTGCAGCTATAGGGGAGGTAGAGGTAGCAGCTGCACCCAGGCCCCAAGGAGCCCAAAAGGCTGTTCTGCGGCCCCAGTTTTATACATGGCACATACTAGGTGGTGCTCTGTTACAGATTTGACATCATGGCCCGGGAGCTTCAGATTATTCCTCTGCTTCCTAGAATTATCTACTGGTTCATACTCAACAACTTCATTTCTAAAAAGTTTGGACACACATTGCTCTCAGTTGCTTCCTTTCTCACACATAGTTGTTGATCAAAAGTTGTCAAAATTAATCTAAGTGATTATGGCATCCGTCATTAAGACTGACTGCTTTCATAGCAATGAAAGAGCCCTCTAATTTAAAAAAAATCCCCAGAAAATGTGTCATTTATTTGTCCTTTTGTGTCAATCTATTAATAAATCTATTCAACAATTTCTGGTTATCTATTTCTGATTTTGGAGGCTGATGGCTGCTAACACACCTCCCATAGGGGACACCAGCACCTGCTCCATATCACGGCATGCCAATACTGAGATATTTAAGAGTTCGGACAGCTGGGTGTTAAAACCCCTAAAGTAAACTGTTATGGTGGCCATACCTGTGTGCACCAGATGTCCCAGAAACACATATAGCTAAAAATGGTTGAAATGCAGTAAAAAGAAGCAGATGTGTACCTACAACTTACAAAGGCCCATAGCAAAGTCAGGATTGGCCCCGACAGTGAAATGAACTGCAGTAATAAGTACTGCAGCATAGTTATGTCTAATTGAGCAACAGTCAAAAGATGGACAATACGAGTTATTTTAGAATCTCTGTACAAATAAAAACCTACAGAGTTTAAGCCATTCCTACATTTTACAGCCAAAAGAGTGTCCTTTTGGTAGATCTTTGGATGCGCAGCCCCAAATGCATTGAAAAGAGTAGCTGACTTTGCTCTTCAATGCAACAGTATACATAAGTAAAACATGTCCTGCGTGGAACACTATGTGCTCCAACAGAAAGCAGTTATCATTATAGTTATGGGCATGGGAATGGGGTCATTTACAGTATGCAAGGAATTGTTTTCCAACATAAAGGTAAGGCCATATTTACATGGGCAGGTTTCACGTAGGTGTTCCATCCGATAGCGATAAGGACGGCTTGTGCATAAAAATAACACCTTCATTTTAATGGGATTTTTCTCTTGGACTGATGGTCCAAGATAAAAAGAATCGCAGCATGTCCTATTTTGTGGCGATTCTGTTCAAGAATCATTCATTAGCTCTTATGGGGAGGGGGGGGGGAATGCATTGCACTCACATGTAAATGCCAGTTTCATGCAAAAGCAATGTGATTTTTCTGTTTTTACTATTAAAACTACATGCTATTTTCATGTGTGTGAAAATTGCAAGTGCAGCGATGAAATGCAGTTTTTTTGCAAAATGCATCAGAATCACAGGAAGAATCGCTGGCTTGCAACTGAGTTTTCTGAAACCAATATCACATTCCCCTGTTTAAATACAACATAAGGGCGCATTCAGACGATTGTATATCAGCTGGGTTTTCACGCCCAGCCGATATACGGCGTCCCTCTCTGCAGGGGGAGGAAGCTGAAAGAGTCGGTAGCAGTGCACTGAGCTCCTGCCTCCTTTCCACCCCCTCTTCGCTCCTCGCCACTATTTGCAATGGGAAGGGGCGGGACAGAAGGCGGGGCTATGCTCTGGAACTTAGCTCTGCCCCCGTCCCGCCTCCTCCCATTGCAAATAGTGGTGAGGGGCGGAGAGGCGGTGGGAGCTCAGTGCACTGCTCCCGGCTCTTCCAGTTTCCTCCCCCTGCAGAGAGAAACGCCGTATATCGGCTGGGTGTGAAAACTCAGCCGATATACGGCCGTCTGAATGCGCCCTAAAGGTGCCTATACACATTAGATGTAAATCGTCTGAACATCCAGATTTTGTCACCCAACTCCCCACCATTGGTAGATTTTGTGGAAAGGTGGTTCAGGAATGTTGGAATAAATGATGGCTAAATGAACATCCAGTTGCCATCTATATAAGTGTATGACCACCTTAACCACAGAATATCACGGATTACAATCTGATATTTGCCCCAAACATTAATAATGTGTCAGTGAACCTGTCTTCTACTGCCGTGGCGCCCAGTAGGATGAGGTTCTGCTCTATTTGTTCATAGGCCTCCGCCAGCTTCTTCTCTCTGTCTTGCAGGGCTAGCTGCGCACCCTTGAGCAACTTTTCAGCAACTTCATACTCTTCTTGTGAAAACCTTTTATATGCAACACACAAAGTCCTCAAGCCTTCCTGTAGAGATGAAAAGAACAAGAAGAACATGGGTCTATTGTTAGGAGCCCAGTACACAGGTTTGTTTGGTAAACATATAAGAACAATAGAATAACACTGTACGCATGACTTCCTGCTACAGTCTACCCCCCAGCTACACGCAAAGGTTAAAGCAAACCTATAATCCACACTGAACGGGCTTTCTTCTTTTCATTACTAAACACCATGGCCTCAGGAATCAAAAATGTCTCAGAGAAAAAAAAAAAAAAAGACACCATTGCCGATAGCAAGCAGTCAACATTAATGTTGCAATGCGTATTGGAAAATGAAGCATGGACTTGAAGAAATTGCCAAGTACAACTTTTTTGCTATAACGCTCCTGTCAAACACATCCATAGGGTTCCGTTTACCTGATGAATACCAAAAAGTGTCCTCTTGGCATACGTTTAGGAGATATGTGCTTGCATACCTGCTGTGCACACAAGTGTAGTCGACTATGCTTTTCAACACGGAGCTATCCTGCAAAGAGGAGATATAGGCAATATATGCAACAGTATGGCATACACTTGCCTACTTTGGGAATATATTTTTGAAACACAGCTTTAGCCACTTTTTTATATCTTTTTGAGTCCTTAGGCCTATAACTGTTACACATAATAGCTAACTGCATGAGCAGAATAAATATTGAGATCATGAAATATATTAGTAATCTAATAATTTCATCACTTTACAAGCAGCATGAGTAATATGGGTATTACTAATGGTCTCCAAGCTTTCCCTTGCCAACAGCCATATGTTGTGACTATGCAGAACTATAATAGGATGATGTTACATGCAGCGGCTATGAACCACTGGCCACTTCCCAACAGGAATTGCTTTACAATCTATTTGTGTACTGTTGTGCTCAGATTATTTTCTCAGTCTTTATCTGTATCACTTTCCTAGCCTCTAGAGTTTCATTAATGTGTTTTCCCGTATCAAACACAAAGCCCTATTTCAAAAAGAGATGTAAAATATAATATATGGATTGCAGCAAACTTTACCAACAAATTTTTATGTACACGGCATAGAGACATTTACAGAAATCTTCAAGCACCCAAATATATGTATAGAAGGTTTCTGAGACCCTCGATTGGGTCCCGATTTGGGGTAATAATTGCATCAGGCAATGGGCCAAATTGGAGTGGCTGGTGTTCTATCTATCTGGAAAATTTGATTTCCCCATATTGTACTTCATGGGGAGCGTCTTGGCTGCCAGGTCGAACAATTAAGCAGAGGAGTTAGATATAAAGAACGTCTCTCTCTGGAAGTGCCAGCATGTCTGCGCATTATATGGACAGTCCATTGGACATTCCTGCAGGGAATCAACAGTTGCTGCAACATTATAGCGGGTCACATTATGGTCAGCTTATTTTCAGAGGGAACCTTCTAACAAAAGGAGATTGTTCAAAGCTGATGACTGTTTGAATAGTCTTTATGCAGGGCCCTTCCTTCTCCTTTCTGCTGTGTATCATCATATCAATCCCTCCTGTCCGCTTTATTAAATGAAAAATTTATTAAAACATGAATTATATATAACACTGTGTAAAGGTATTTTATGCTTTTCAATGGATTTATGAAGATGTAATAAGAGAATGCCAGCATTAAACATATATTACCACAGCATTGCGTTCAACTCTGGCTCGAATTTGATCCACTTTGCCTTCTCTGACTCTGGGAAATATAGAAGAATCTGCTCCTTTGCAAAATAACAGTATGTCACCTGGAAACAGAGACAGAAAGTGAGTAATCTTTATTTAGCTGAAAGCCCAATGAATGAGTAAAGTATGAGTATTTACACGCAAAGAAACTCTGTCAAATGATTGAAAGATTGAAAGTTTTAGAGATCTTTTTGCATAAAGTGTTAATGGCCAGTAATGCCCATTAACACTTTATCGTCTTTATTTGCATGTAAAAGAGCCTCCAGGAGCTGTTTGCAGAGCCCAGCGTGATGTGCACACAGCTGCATTGTTCTTCACGCGGCTCCCAGCAGAATACAATGTAATCTCCCGACACCTTCGGCGAATACAGCATGCGGTCCTGTTGAGAGATATTTTATCTCTCTGCGGCTGAACAATGGATTTTAAGTTCACCTTAAAATCATCGTTCAGATGAAAAATGCCCGATGGCAGCGTTTACACATAACGATTATTGATCATTTTTGGTCGCATGAACAAATTTTCAGCAATAATTATAGAGTGTAAATGGGCCTTAACACTTAGCGAATTGAAAACAATGTACATAAAAAACAGTGTTCTATTTTCACACCTCACTGACTAAAGGCCCTTTTACACGGCACAATTTTTGCAGACTTAAAAATCATCATTGGTCTGCCGCTGCATCGTTCTGTCTAAACAGGCAGTGGTTCATAGATGAACATCTGCCTGTTTACTATGAATGGAGGAGGGCAGCTAGAATGGTCCCTAGCCCGCAGCGCCTCCACTCACTGAGCAATCATCGCTGGTACGGCTGTTGGCCACTATAGCACCCAACTGCTGTCCCGTGTAAAAGGGCCTAAACCCTGAATGTCAGTGTATAATCATTGACTGTAAAGTCACAACTCGAAGCTTTTCAATGAGTGTAATAACACGCTTTATAGATGGAACAATATGATATTGGCAAACCGCTATAAGATACACAAGAAAACAACAAAGCATCAGGGAAAATGATCAACGGAAGCCAAAGGTATAAAAGCAGGACATCCACATCTCTTACTAATCTGTACTCCAGACAAGAGGAGTAGACGTTTCGCACTAGTAATTACAGTTACATGTCTCTTTAATGAGATGGAGTTAACCACAACCACCATTTTACACAGATAAGCAAACATAATGGATACGTTGGCCCGTATGTTTCCATTAGTCTTAAAAAGTTACAGTAGGAAGAAAAGACTAATACATAATATGGGTCTTAATTCTACAATTAGGTAATTACAGTAGACAGACGATTCAGCCCAAGGGGATAGCAGTATTCAATGTTGTAAGCCTCGGCATATATTGTTACACACAGAACAATAGAATTATGCATGTTAATACTACAGTGAGTGAGAACCTCTTATAACAATGACGATGATGACTCTACCTGAAGCTGATTTCACTATGACACTCATACGTCTCCTTACAGAATCGAATGTCAAAACTTCTAGTAATTCAAACCTATGAATCCAAAGGGAAAGAAAGTAACAATGTTATTCATTGTCAATTATGGGATTACTGAAAAGAAAACACAAATTGAAACACATAAATATATATATATAGTACTGTCCTGAGGAATAAAGTCTGTATGTGTAACCTCTGTATAATGGAAAGCAAACGTTTATTAGATGACTGTTTATAATATGTCCTGCACTTAGAAAGTCAATTTACAATGTGAAGTCTAAGGCCTCATGTCCACGGGAAAAATCTGATTTTAAATCCGCAGCGGATCACCCGCATGCGGATCCACATCCCATAGGGATGCATTGACCACCCGCGGGTAGATAAATACCCGCAGATGGTCAATAAAAGTGAATTTTAAAAAAAAATGGAGCATGAAAAAAAACGTGACGTGCCCCATTTTCGTGCGGGTCTCCCGCAGGGACGGCTCCCGCAGGCTTCTATTGAAGCCTATGGAAGCCGTCCGGATCCGCGGGAGACCTAAAATAAGAATAACTTACCCGCAGCGGACCGGGCAGGTCTTCTCTTCTTCACGGCCGGATCTTCCTGCTTCGGCCCGGCGGATGTGCCCGGCGTGCCGAGTACATCCGCCGGTCGAAGAAAGAAGATCCGGCTGTGAAGAAGAGAAGACCTGCCCGGTCCGCTGCGGGTAAGTTTATTCTTATTTATTCTTCTTTTCAGCGCTCATGTCCGCAGGGCAGGAGGGACCCGCTACGGATTCTCCATGGAGAATCCGTAGCGGGCCTGATTTTCCCCGTGGACATGAGGCCTAAGAACAGGGCAATGTCTTGTTGACTATTCTTGGCGAGATTTGTCACCACGTACGGTATAGCCATCCTTTGGCTAGGGCTATAAACCAATAAAGGTTATCTGCAGCCTTTTTGGCAACATTACAAGAAACACCATAAAGCTGGAGTCTACAGATTTTTGCACATCTGCATAGTTTATAACACAAATCATATCACATTACTGAATTCTGTGCATGACAAATACACTGATTACAACGGTGTCCATTTGGTTACATCATGGTATCTGTCATTTTAACAGGAAGAAGATTAGCAGGGCATGTGGCATTATTTTTCTTGTCAAATCTGAAGAAATTTGCAATGGAAGTTCTGAAAAGAACCTATAATACAGATGTGAACAGAGCCTAACTATGGTAGACATTCTACTCTGTTGTACAGAGGCTTATTGATAAGGAAAGACTAAAGACCCATTTACATGACCAAGTAATTGGCCAAATTCAAGCCACAGTGAGATTAAATGATTATTATCATGCACGTTATGTAAATAGGTAACATAACTGAATGGCTAACAACCAAACATCTATTGTGTGGAAAACCATTTATGGCAGCAAAATAATCATTGGTTGTTTTCATGTGATATGAAGCAAGAACCATCTGGTTGATGGACCAGGTGAAATTTTCTATACCTGTTTTAGCTATACAGTTTTACTATTCTCCTGGTGTAAATGCAGTGAGTGATGATTGATTTAGCGCCTAGACAACAAATGCAGAACAGGTATTTGGTTGCTTCCAGTAATTGTATCATTGTCTGCTAAAATGAATATCTGCTTGTGTAAATGGGCCTATCATGAGCCTCCTCTACATATGGTCCACTGCTCAGGATCCCCTGCCCATCAGCTGATTCTCAATACTGCTGTCACTATAGACAGAGCAAAAAATTCAATGGGACCTGCACCTGCAATACCAACTTAGGCCACTGTGCAACAGTCAGCACAATTTGTTTCTCACGCCGTCCATAATGACAGCAGTACCATGAATCAGCTGATCTGCAGGGGATCCTGAGCGACGGACCGCTACCAATCATCTATTGATGGCCTATCAGAAGTACAGGTCATCAATAGCAAAAATCTAAAAAGTCCCAGAAATCCACTAAAGTAGACAGAGCGATATAATCATTCAAAAAATTGTCCAAACGATTCTCATTCAGCGTCTTACATAGGGAATGTGAACACTGAACAAAAAGTGAGCGATTCTCTGGCTGTCTAAACAGACTGCACAAGCGCAAACGAGCTGGTGATAACGTCACCAGCTCGTTCACACGTGCAAACGAAAATCGTGCAGGGTTAACCCTTTCCAATCCACTGTCTGACATCTAAAGACATTATGATTTAAGGCTGTACAGCTCCGATGTTGGAAGACGTCCATCAGGGTTCTCTTACTGTATATTGCCAGCCTCTCTGCTGTCAGAGCCTATCCAACGTGTCACCTCTTGCAGTACTGGCTTTAGCCAGCAGACAGCGCCGTTGTATAACAGCAGAAAAAAAGTAAGCCCTCTAGAAAAACCAGGATACAAATTGGATTTCAAAAGGGTTAAACGCCCCTAAAACGCTACAGTGTGTTTATGGAACCTTTCTGTAGATAGACTTCGCTCTAATGACATTACAATGAAAATGGTGGTGGGGAGATAAGCAGCCACATCTATACTAACCACTAAGCAGTAACTAACACTGTCCCTTTAATTCTTCAGACTTGATGACTGTGTGGTCAATATACCTTGAAAGGTCACAGAAAAAAACACTATATATACATGCTGAATATACACTTAAGTCTCCATTTCAGACCATTCTTCAGTTTAATATAAACCTATAACTTCTCAGTGCCTTTATTATAAAGGATATATGCGTTTCCCTCTGCAACAAAAGTCTGGCTAGCACAGGTCAATGAGCATCCGGCATGAGAATGTATTAATGTCTCTATAGTAAATGCCTCAACAGCTTAACCTAGATTCATGGTTTCTATTTCTGAATGAGTCTCTGACACCTGCTGTATTATTCATGGATCCTGCTGAACATAAGCTGTACCGTCCACTTGGATCAGTGCTAAAGAGCTACGGAACTGTAAAATTAGATGTCCAGCTTGGGCCATGTTATATAGATCGTCATTAGTATTTTATTCCCTAAATGACTGCAGGTAATAATTCACTCGCCATTTCTCATCATGGTGACCGGTGAATTTGCTGACTCAAGTACCATACCTTTCAATGTCATTTTCTCTATTACAGATTTCCATGTAATTGTCCTTTAGTCTCAGAAATGTATAGCCAAGTCTGAAAGGAGAAAGATAGGTCACATATTTCCATGCCCACTAACTTTAGATCTTTAGGATTTAATTCCCATAAGAGCGGTTGAAAATAACAAAATGTGCAAAACATCCTTATGTTATAAAGAAATCATCCCTAACCTCAGGAGAATGCCATTCCATGGGTGTGAAATACTTCCATTGGCTTCTAGGTAGTTAGATCACATGAGGGTAAGTAAATATACTCTTCCCCCACATATAGTACATGTTTTCTCCCTGCAAAAACAGCAGCACACTTATCCGTGGGTTGTGCCTAGTACTGCAGTTCAGCTCCATTGGAGTGAATTGGGTTGAGCTGCAGTACCACACACAACCTGTAGGAGTGGTGCTGTTTCTGGAAGAAACCATCTATGTTTTTCTAATACTAGGCAATCATTTAACATAAGCATATAATGTTAGACAAATGTCGTATAGCCATGCACTATTTCTGGAGAAACACTTTAAACAGTGACTAACCGCACCATGATAGTATTTGTGTTGCACATCACCAGCTATATTTGCACCACAATGAATTTTCACTTGAAATGCAATGGTTATATAGTATGTGTACTTTAATCATTATATATTATATAGTATGCACCATTGAAAACAAATGATGGACTGATTTTCATTTGAGAGCAATTATATTTTAAAGCGACCCTCCAGGATCCTTCCTATTAAAGTGATTCTGGACAAGATTCTGTCCCAGGACAGGAGGGGCAGGTGGCTATATTACCTACAGTTGTTCTCTGCTGTCCTTCCAATCCTCTGGTTTCAGGTCCTGTTTTCGAACATCTAAGATGACTGCAGCAGTTTTCTATCTAATGCACACTGTGCATTTGGCTCTGATTGGCCAGTGTTAATCACAAGAGCAACTCTGGTCAATCAGACAACAGATAGTGTGTAGAGATGATCGAGCACGCTTGGATAAAGCAGTTACTCGAGCGGGCATCACTCTTCTCGAGTAACTGCTTACTGGTCTGGGCAGGCTCGGGAGGGCGGCAGGGGTGAGCGGGGAACAGTGGGAGGTAGTGGGGGGAGAGAGTGAGAGAGATCTCTCTCCCCCCACTAACCAACCCCCCCCGAGCCTGTTTGGACCAGTAAGCAGTTACTCGAGAAGAGCGATGCTCCCTCGAGTAACTGCTTTATCTGAGCGTGCTCGCTCATCTCTAGTAGTGTGCATTAGTTATTTAACACTACCAAAGCACTGTGGGGGATCAGGTAATCTGAAGATTGCATTGGCCATCTTGAAAGACCGAAAACTGGCAGTTCGAAGGGATGGTGCAGAGAAACAAGTGCATGTAACCCCCTACCATTTTGGTCCGGGGACAGAATTTGTCCTGAAACCAGAGGGTCGCTTAAAGGCTCATTTGCCTCAGGTTATTTCTGGCAATTACATGCAAATCACACTGTGGTTGACTAGTATTTATATGCAGAAACCAATCTGAGACCACAGAGCTGCAGGAGCGGGAGAGCAGCAGTCTGTACCAATGATGAGACAGGGGGCGTGTCTCAGACTATCCCAGATACCCTATAGTCCCTGGATATAAACTGTAGTCACAGATCACTGTTCTGCCTCAACTAAACCTAGGCTCCTTTTACATGGAGCGATAAATGACACTCGTTCACTTGTGCAAACTATTTATACAGGAAAATAAATGGCTGAGAATTACTTCGCTGATCTTTTAGTTGTTTACATTCACTGTAACTGTGAATGTGACCAACTGAATGATCGCAGATTACATGTAACAAGCGAATGAGAATTTTTATGCCTGCATAAATGAAAGACGAAGGATAAGCGAACAAATTGTCATTAGTTGTTTAATCGTTGGCCATGTTTACAGTGAACAGAATCGTCCAAATTTGCATGATCTAATGATTTTTTGACCGATGATCGTTTCGTGTAAAAGGGTAAATCAGAAAAAAGCAACCATTGAAAAAAATAAGTAGAAAATAAGTAATGCCTCACTTTTCAGCTGATGCTTTTGTTGACAGATTTTGGTCAGTACAGAATAACCCTTAGATAACAGGATTGGCACAATCGGTGTGTATTTTCTCCCCATTGACAATTGTGTTTTTTCTCTTACCGGATATTTCCAGACTGAAGCATTATTCTAAAATATACTGTCCATTATTTGCCAAATCTAACGAAGAGCCGATGAGCCTCAGTCCTCTAGGAGGACATATATTTAGTAGTATATGAGAGAACACTATTCTTCAGAAATAGGTTCTTACCGTTGTATACCTTCAACAAGGGCTACTTCATCAGGAGAGGAGGAAATGTACACACTGGATTTGCCAGATTGACTAGACTTCCTTTCGCCGTCGGCATGGTCCTCATCTTTGACTTGCACTGTGTGGCATAGGCAGAGCGCACGAAAGAAGAGGTCTTCTCTCTCCTAGGATAAAAAAAAAATATGGTGCAATATGTAACGTTTGGGCTCTTGTAGGCTCATTTTCTCCATCGCAACACGAAGTCTAAGAGCGGTTTTATTGCATTGTTTGGTTATTGGTAATTATTCTATCTTAAAAGGACACCATATATATATACAGTACATAATTAACACTGACTTACTGTAAAAAAAAGTACTATTTCAAAAGTAAATTTATAAGACATTTTTGTTTTCGTCTTGGCTTGTTCAGTTGGTATTATGTGACATAACAGTCAACAAGCTAATTTTTATAGTTATAACTTGTGATTGAAGAACAGTTTAGGTCTTTTAATGCTTGCAAACAGCCAGATTACAAGCATATGAACATGCAGATTAACCAATTCCTGACTGCCTACACACTATAAACATACTGTTGGACTATGCTTGGTAATGAAGGAAAGTAAAACGACAGTCCAGTAAGTAGTTAAACAGACACATAAGGGGCTTTTTACACTGAATGATTATCCTTCAGATTCTCACTGGTTTACGGGAATCTGGACAAAAAATAGTTCAGTGTAAATACGGCCAGCAACTGAACAAGGAGCGATAATTAATTAGTTTATCTTTCAGTTTCTGTAGGCATAAAAAACAAACAACGATTGACCTGTATAAACAGGCAGTCATTCATCTACAAATGCCTGCCTGTTCACTGTGAATGGAGACGGGCAATAGGGAAGCGACCTCTAGCCTACTCCACCTCCGTTCATTATTGCTTCCCTGTGAAAGCACAGGGGCGATTATTACTGGGATGATTGTTGTCCCAATCGTTCCACGTAAAAAGACTAACATGTGGAAGGTGTGCATGTGTTAATAAGGCTCTGCTCACACAATTTAAACTATCACAGAAACTGCCTAGATATTCCTAGTTATTGATGATCACACAACTCCTTTCACACAGTTATTATAGTATACATCACAGCTCATCCACCTGACTGTATACTTATGGTATAGCCTTTAGCTAATACTGTGCTGATGCATCATGGGATTGACTTGAAAGTGAAAGTAAAAAAATCTAACTCCCAAAATAGTGCCTGACAAGCATCAAACAAGGCACTCGCACTGCATGGAAGCGACTGCAATACACAGAGGAGATCTCCAAAGTGTGACAATCAGGTGAGGGGGCAGGGATGGAAAAATGTGTTTTCGTTGGAGTGGCCCTTTAATCATGTGTTGTTCTTTACTAGAACAAGAGTGTAACACTTATTCCACAAAAGGTCTGCCAAGCTTGGCAGCACTAAATGTATTTCAATCCGTAGACAGACATGAGTATATGTGTAATTAGTAAAGAAACATAGTAATACTTTTCCTCCAGATCCCGGTGATGAATCAATCATGTCAATGCCCATGCAGTCAGGAATGATCTGGCCATTGCAGATGACATGTGGTATGTACACATGACCTTCAATGCAGCATTCAATAAACTCCATGTTGTTCTCGGTTAGCGTTCCAGTCTTGTCCGTAAATATATATTCAACCTACAGTTCCATACATGCAGAAAGATAAAGATTACGAACTTAAATATGCTTAAAAGTAATTAGCTGGTAATTAGTAAAGCGTCACTTCGATGTAAATGATCATATTCTATAAGTTATCATTATAGAAGCGCATTTGATGCATATTGTCATAGAAATTAATGCACTATATAATTTCTTGCTTAAAATAGTTGCAGACACAAGTCCAATTACTGTCTGCGACCGCATTGTTTGAGTATATAAAGACCTACTATTAAGATCAGCTAAAGCGATTAGCAACAGTGATGTTATTAGGAAGATCCAGACAGAAGGTGCTAATTATACCCACACACCCGGCGCTTCCTCCGAATCATCGTCCCTGCGTATTTACAAACAGAGCTCACAATGATACGTAAATACAAGCTGCTTTTAACCATGTGGGTATGGAAACACACTAGAAAGCAGATTTATAGTAAAAGCGCGAGTACAACAGCGCAGTATACACTAGTTATGTCGTACTGATTTTAATGCAGCTGTATGGCAAGTGCGACAAATTGCTCTAAAGAGAATGTATTGTCAGAAAATGACCTATTGTTTAAATCTAGTTCTGGTCAAATATTTGATTTTTTAAAATAATTTTCCATGTCACTAAAGTACAGTATATTACCATCAGGATAGATTGGAGATGGGAAAGCACCCAGCTTTCCTGACCCCAGCCTACTCTGCTACTTCTCAAGCTATTTAAAGGGGGGGGGGGGGGGGTCAAAGATTTTTTTTAAAAATGAAACAGCTGGCCATGCATCAAAATAACAAAATAAACTATACACAGTTCTCTTCTTCCACGATGACTGGTCACCTGCACAGTCAGGTGACTGCTGCAGCCAATCAGAAGTCATAGCGTTCCCACCATTCTCCTAGCATCAGCGCTCACATCCTGAGCACCATGATACTAGGAGTTTGGAACTGTGACGTTGCAGCATCTGACTGACTGTAGCGGATACCTGACTTCTGCAGGATCATCACGGGAGCCAGTAAACTGTTTACCTTGCAGAGATGAAGAGGAGAGTATAGGTTTTCTTTTTGTTATTTTGACACATGGCCAGCTGTAGAAACTTTTTTTTAAACTCAGACAACCCATTTGAGTCACCCTCCACCACCGGAGTGTGCTTGAACAATGTAGTTCCTAGTAATTCACATGAAGGTGTTCCAGTATCTGCTTGAATCTTGGTTTGGCACTATTCCTTCATTTACAGCTTTCCCAACTCTGCCTGTCCTGACCTCAACTGATTCTTGACTACGATTTGCCTGTTTGCCGCCTGCCTTGACCTTCTGCCTGTTTATTGTACTGCATGAACTCCACCTCTTCTCACCTCAGCCTACTATACTGACTATACCCTTGCCTGTCTCTTCAATACCACACGTCAGTCCCTTTCATCCACTTGGGTTATCTGTGACTGAACGAAAACCACTCCTGAAGAGGAGATTTGAGGTATCCCTATAGCAAAGACCATATCCCTAAAAAGGGGATTAAAGGGTGAAAATGAGAGAACCCTTAGAGATATTCCTGAGGGTAACTCTAAGGCCGCCTGCACACAAACGGCCTGCACGGCGTCCGCGCATACTGTATTTATCTGTACTGCAGATGGACCCCGGCGGCTCGCCGTTGGACATGCACAGTACAGATTTTTTTTTTTTCAAATCTTTTTTTACCCCCGCTCCGTTGCCAGGCGATGATGCGGAAGCCGCAACCTGTCCACAATTTCAATTGCGGACAGGCCGCGGGTCGGACGCCTTCCATTGACTTCAATGGAAGCAGTCTGTGCAGACACCGCATAAAAACAGAGCATGCTGCGATCTTTCCTCTGCTCGCGGAAATCGCAACTAATTAATAATGTGCAGAAGAAGGGATTTTCCATGGCATGCTATGAACAGTATTTTCTGCAAAACCGCAGTGGGCCTCCGCACCATGGATTCCGCAATGCAAATCTGTTCATGTGTAGGCGGCCAAAAGGCCCATTTAGACACAACGATTACCGCTCAAAAGCAGTCTTTTGAGCGATAATCGTTGTGTGTAACTGCACTGACATTGTGCAGTTTTCGTTAAGCCGTCGCTCATTGTTGTCTTTTAGCGTGCTCAAAGACAATGATGAACCTCATCAGGAATTCACAGCGGGATACAGCTGATACTATTGTTTCAGCTGTATCCCGCTCCCTGATGACAGGCTGGGTATGAACAGAGCAGTCCAGCTCTGTTCTCCATACCCCGCACGGACGCTCTGTGCAGAAAACAGCTGGATGCAGAAGACAAGCGGGGACACCCCGCTTGTCTTCTGCATCCTCCGTTTGCAGCGCAAGGTGATCGCTCATCTTGAGCGATCATCTTGCGCTGTAAATGACACAACGATGATCGCTCAAAGGACATTGTTTGAGCGATAATCATTATGTGTAATTGGGCCTTATGTCAAATCAGTCAGTGATGCAATGGGTCCACACCCACTGCATGACAAAGGGCTTTTACCTATCATTATAATGCTATGTGTGAGGATAATGACATGACTATTGAAGGTCTTCTCTACAAAATATGAAGTGTCAGAATAGGAAGTGGCTGGAGTGAACTTCTCAAGACATTAGGATTTTCTTTACATATACATATACAGAGTGACATGGAAAACTAAAAGAAAAACAACGGATCACTTTCTGATGACATACTGTCTTTAAGGAGTTGCAGACACGTATTTTGGCAGTAGGTGGGCAACCAGCTAATGACAGTTTATGACATGTCACTTTCACATCCGAAAAAATTAGAATGAAGTTCCCCTTTAAATAAACAAGGTAGCTAAACAAATATACCCCTTGTCACACCATGGTTAAGGCTATAATACAGTGAGGTACATATAAAATTCATACATCAACATATAAAATAATATTCAACTGTATACCAAAAACCTATGTAGCTGTATGGTTTTATATTGCATGTGTTTGCCATTGACTGTCAATGTATAAAAGCTATACCAACTATATTAATTACTAAATTACTTATAGGGTTTACAATCCAGATTTTTTCTTGTCAAATGCATGCTTTAACATTTTGATCATATATCTAGATCATGCATGATCATACATTCATCTTGCTATAGGAGTTTACTCAATAAAACTTAAAAATGATTGAGCAAAAAAAGGGAAGGGGTTCAGATAAAAGGGAAGGGGTTCAGATAAATGGGAAGAGCTTACCCTGGCCTCAATTGCACACTGAGCAGTAGCAGACACTTTCTGCTGCAGCAAGTTCCTCACTTGGGGTGAATTATACAGTACTTTTTGGGGAAATTCACCTTATGGTCCTAGTGAGATTTGAAGTTTTGCAAAAGTGCCATCTGAACAAAATACTTTTTATATCAAAGAGCCTTTCCAGGCAAACACTATTAATGACCTATCCTTAAGACAGGTCATAAATAGCAGATCAGCGGGAGCATGCCGCTCAGGAACCCTGCGAGGGGCTGATAAGAGCTGCCGTCAGCTGTCTGGAAGTGGCCTGGTTTGGTATTGTAGCTCTCTCCCATTCACTTCAGCTGTATGAGCTTTCAGGCAAGCGAACAGCAGTTCTTTTGAGCTGATCAGCAGGGATCCCGAGCGGGGGACCCCTGTGGATATGCTATTCATGACCTATCCCAAGGGATATCTTTGCCTGGAAAATCCCCATAAAAGAAAAATCCACTGAATTATGTATAGAAATAAAAGAACAGTTTTTGGAATAAGCATAAAAGTAAAAAAAAAAAAGTATAAACTATGGGGATGTATCAATACTGATGCTCAAAAAACGTTGGAATTGTAACTAATAGAAAGTGTTCCAGTTATAGCACTACAACACACAGCCGCTTGAGCCCGGCCTATAAGTGTAAACCGCTAATGCCACAGCATACAGCACAGGTCTAGATGCTACATTTGTACAACTGAAGAGCTCTGTATAAAATTGGAGGCATACAGAGGTACAGTAGTTGGCTCAAGGATCTTTAGTGCAGCCCTATTGTGGCTCTGTTCAAAAAAAGACCCATAACAAGGCCATGTGTATGAGCCCTTATAGATATGCTCGTTTAACTATGTCATAGACTTTAATGTGAAGGAAACAGTAAGAACCCATGGATAGATTAGCTACTATATGTTAGGGAGGAACAGATTTTACTGTATTCATAATCCAGGTGCTTCACCTGTCCAAGCTCTTCATTTAGATCTGATGTGTTCACAAGTGGGCCTTCTCCTGTCGTCTCATCAAACATCTCCTCATCCCAGGTGAGGAAATAAGAACCCAGGAATTTCTGCATTTCCACAGTGACGTACATAGAGACAGGGATAATGTAGTTGAAAAGGACCATGAAAGCCAGAAAGTCTGTAAAAGCCCTGATAAACTGAAAGGCAACAAAACAGACAATGCTTACAACTCGACAATTATTAGAAAAAAAACCACATCAAACATTTGGGAGAAGTACGGGTCGAGGGATAATTTTTCTCCTAGTGGAGAGCAACACAATCATATAGGGAGTCTTATATAGGCCAAGCAATGCTTCCTGGGAAAAAGCCATGTGAATGAGTGATGGAATAATCCTCTACAGTGCCACCTATTGGAAGTTAGCGACCCTATGTGGCAATATCCAACCTTTTAACAGAAACTCTTTTGACTGTGCCTATTAGAGGATAGGAGGCATACACCCCTTTGCAGCTCTCCTGCTGGTGCAGAATACTACAAGTGGAGCCTCCTTATCTTTTCTACGAGCCCACCGGGATTTAGATGTGCTAGTATAGGTTCCCTATTCGGTGAACCCCACTAGACACTGGGTAAGTCCCCTATCTGTATTGGTTTTTACAACCTTTCACTAAATGTTTTTTGTTCCTTATATTGGGGAGCGCTGTCCTGAATCCTATGTCTTTATTAATGTGACTAGAGATGTGATATAAACGAGAATATCTATGTGCATCCCTAGTCATATTGCAAGGCCTATTAAAAGGTTGGCTATTAACTCATAAAGTAGCTACCATTTGAACAGGTGGTACTGTGGAGGATTATTCTATCACTCATTTGCATAGCTTTTTCCCAGGAAGCATTGCACGGTCTATATAAGACTACCCACACTCTCATGGTGCACCTTCCTGTGGTGCTCTCCACAAGAAGAATCATTACCCCCTGGACTCACATTGTGGTCACTTACCTAGCCAAGCCAGAATCCTAGTGTACACTAAGGAGAGGCAATAACCTTAAAATAACTGTAGCCATACGGATATTCTGGTTTGGCTCCCATCCCTACTTGATATTGACTCATAGGGTCGCTACCAATGCAATAGGTGGTGCAGTGGAGGATTATTCCATCATTCATTGAAGATGGAACTAAAGAATTGAACTGTTGTTCTTAGCAAATAGTCAGGTCTGTGCTTTAATTTTACATATGCTTTGAACCCTAAAGATCATTAGTTATAACTAAATGTGCATTTGGCCAATAAGAATGGGAATGCTGAGGGAGAAGGTGGAAGAAGAGAGCTCTCAACTGAAAGCTATATTAGGATTGTAGGAAGCTCGAATTTGGAAACAGTTACTAGTACTGATTTCTTATGTTGACATGTTATTTCATTGAAGCAAACCTAGTAAAGCAAAGACCTTGGTGTTACATTTCTGTAACAAAATCAAAATCAGGCAGGAAAAATCAATGGGCAGAGATCTATGGTGAATGTTTATAACTAAAAGACAGATACAGTATTAATGGGGTTATCCCACCAAAAACATGTACCATCTATCCACAGGATAAATGTATGACCACTGGGGGTCCAACTAATAGGATCCCAGGTTTCAAAACAGCAGTGCACCCCAGGTCCTTCTTAGTGAATTGCATGGCAGTGTCCATGAGTGACTACTGCTCCGTTTACATCTAGATGACTAATGGAGATAACAAAGCTCAGCACTTATAGAAGTATATGGAGGGATTGTTATGCATGCACATCACTACTCCATTTACCCGTGGGACTCAGGGTGCACCATTCTTACGTTATAGTCAGACCCCCAGAAATCATACATTTTCACCTATTCTGTGGGTGAATTGAACAGCAGGGTACATGCATGATAACGACTCCATTTACTTCTATAGGACTGATGGAGATAACCAAATGTACCATTCAACTATTTCCATAGACAGTGAATGAATTGTCACCAATGTGACACTGCCACTCCATTCACTTGAAGGGCTGGAGGTATGTCGTTCTCGTGATCCCTGGGAGTTCCAGCGGTAATCACCCAAGCTATAATACATGTATCCTGTGAGAGGTGATAAATACTGTGGTGTAATAACCCCCTTAAGCCAACTGTACGCAAACGATTTATCGCTCCGTGTAAAAGCAGCCCAAAGTGGGGCATGACAGAGATTTCTCTCTGGTAATTTGTAGTGCTCCTTAAAATAAATAAATAAATGATATAATCCATACATACACTTTGTGATTTAGAGCAATATAATAGTGTTGTTACTATTTATTGCATTTCTTATACAGTAAACTTCCTTCATAGTGTTTTAGAAACAATTACAAGAAAGTACACCAATTAACATTAAGAATGGGAGTTAAATATAGAACCAAAAAGCAAAGGAACGCAACAGAGGAGAGAACAAATAGAATAAACAGTAATGAAATGAGAGCGGCACAGGAGGAAAGCAAGAAAACCCGAGGAGGGAAAAGAGCAGAGCGGAGGAAAGGGAGTACGCAGAGTGGAAAGTGGGACAGCTGAGGAGAACTGTGCCAGATGACAGCTCAAAGAAAAACAGAGTGCTGAAGAAAGGCGGGAGTGAGAGATGAAGGGTCGTCTGCTCACCATGGATATGATAAACTATACCTAAAGAACTATTCCAAAACTAGGATCCAAATAACATTTACCTCTAAAATAAAAACCTCCTTGAATAATCCCTTAGGCTCTCTACACACTTACTGCCTATGATGTGCATTTGGCTTAAACTCAAGAGCAACTCCTGATGTTGTGACGTGACATAGACATTTACCAAATGGCATATGTCTGTCCAATGTTTATCAGCATGCCTTTATTTCAACTATATTAAAGCGTTGAACTGCACAAGTAAGAGCATATATGGTGTGGTGTTGCAGAAGTATACAAACTATACAGACATACAAGTTGTGTACACATAGGGCATGTCTTCGATGCTCTCTTCAAATATCCATGTTGACTGTATGCCCCAAATGCAATGTCATAACAGAGGCTACTGTATCTGACATGTTGTTAAAATTCTGTTTGTCTCTTAGATATATCCAGTTCTGGAAACATTGGGCCACAATTCAAATTGGAGCTCTCAGATAGAAAAGTTTTCCCAAAGTTCAGAATGGTGATTATGGTCAGTTTTGCATTATGCATAGAGCAGAATCATGTGTACAGAGCCTGTATGGCGGTGCAGAGTTCCTATAGCTCTCTATGGTGCTGTATGGGACCATACATACAACGGATTCAATAATAAAACCGTATGCATTAAGCTCCAAGGTTACTAGTGAAGGCTCCGCGCAGACTGAATGCCGACTGCTATAAAGATGCATGACATTTACAAGCACAGAATGTTGGATCGAAGACCTTATTCACACAGCAGAATTTGTGTTGGGAAAAAAAACTAATGCAGATCTGCCCAATAATCTATGGCAGAAAACCGCAATTTCATATCAGCATACGGAAAAATCCGCGCCGTAAGCACTGCAGTGCAAATCCTCATAAAATGACTAGGACACTTATTTGAATGGGACACTTATTTGTGCAGATTTCATTCTGGGTTTGATATACAAATAATTTGTGGTGAAAAACGCAATATAAACAGGGTCTAAAAATGACGATAAATGTTGTACAAATACACAAATAAGGTGCAGGATTGTATTTTCTGTTTCATGTACTTTTTTGCTTTTCTAGAATCTAGGATACTATTCAAAGATGCTTCCAGCCACCAGATGAATGGGCACTTCTCAGTAGGTATTGGTATCGGCACGAGCAGCACAATACTTCTACCGTTGCAAAATGCATCTTCCAATGACGCAGATCAAGAACACTTAAATGTGGGACTTGAGTGAATACTGTACTACACGACATCCCAGAACATCGTACACAAGTGACTGCAATGATCAGTCCTACAAGGTAATACAAGATCTACAAACCAGTGCAGTTCTTATAGGCCAAGAAGCATAAAATATTAATTACACTGTTTCAACTTCTTTTTACTATAAAGCAAAAGGCCAACTTCACAGATCATTGATTGCTGAATAGGAGGCACTTGTGATGGACATGCTGAATGGATATCTACTAGAGATGAGCGAGTATACTCGCTAAGGCACATTACTCGAGCGAGTAGTGCCTTAGCTGAGTATCTCCCCGCTTGTCTCTAAAGATTCGGGGCAGGCGGGGAGTGGCGGGGGAGACCGGGGAGGAACGGAGGGGAGATCTCTCTCTCCCCCTCTCTCCCACCCACAACTCACCTGTCACCCGCGCCGGCCCCCGAATCTTTAGGGATAAGCGGGGAGATACTCGGCTAAGGCACTACTCGCTCGAGTAATGTGCCTTAGTGAGTATACTCGCTCATCTCTAATATCTACGTATCTGAGCAGCCACATGCGTCATAGCTTCATAATGCAGCGGAGAAGGTATTTCTGCTTACATCAGCTAATCTATACAGGTAGAAGCCAGCTAGAATAAGCAGTTAATATCCAATGGCCAGAAAAACGAATGGCAATGATTACCAGATTCCTTTGTCTTTCAGAGTCGGTCTTTTGGTTGTACCAAGGCTCATCGCGGGAAGCTTCGCTCTGCCACACATACTTAAGCACAGTGTTTATTAAGGCTTTGCTGATCAGAATACAGAGGTACACAATGAGAAAAGCATTCATTGACCTACAGGGAAAATGGATTTTTTCATTAGTCAATTAAATGTATGCCAGGTTTTACATATAAACATCCACTCATCGTCAGTACCCGACCCAACAGGGAAGGAAGCTTTAAATAAGAAAAGATTCACAAGTATCAGCTATATCCTGGGCAGTAGTTTTTATTTTTCTTGATCTGGTCACAAATCCCCCCCCCCCTCCAAAATTACTATGTGTTAATTTCAGGCTGTGGGCTCCTTCACATGAGCGTATGTGTTTTTACGTTCGCTCGTATGCGCATAAATGGACAATTTTCCGTGATCCAATTCCGAGTTTATTTGAGTTTTCTCATTCATTTACACGACTGGGTGCGATGTATTAGCGAAAAAATACGTCGCAGCCCGGAGATACCCGGCTCGGCATAAATCCTTATAATAACTTCAAATGCCTAAATAGAGGCACCTGTAAGATTTCCACAGCGTTGGGTGCTGCTAAACTGCCTTCCCCCTCACTTTTTTCCCTGCTCCCATAGGAGTTTATGGAAACCGCCAACGTATATCAGTCGAAAAATAAAAGCAAAACTATTTTTTTTTACCCAGCGTTTAATAGCAGTCGCTGATTTCGGTCGCGTATGTTCTATTTTTTATGGTGCGACGATTTTACACGCCACAAATATGTCCACGTGAACGAATGCATTGGAATCCAATGCCTCAGATGGTTGTATATAGCGGCCGAGCATGACAACATGGCTACATAGCCACGTATATACGCTCGTGTGATTAAAGCCTATGGAGGACTGCAGATTATTACAGGGCAAGATGTGTGATCATTTTTCATGCAGCATTTTTGTATGTGCATTTCTGCGCGGTCTTAACCTCAGTTCTGCAGGTAATCTGTGGATTGCTGAGGATTGTGACTGCTGCAGCAGTCTGATACCCCATTCACAAACTGACTGCTGGATGTGCAGTGCTGAAGCTGCAGGGTCTTGGCATGAATGAAAATATGCCGAATTATACAAAATAAATCTGTTCTTTTATTTATTTATTTTCAGCATGGCCAGCCCGTTAGAAAAACAACTAAATTTTTCGTAAAACCCCTTTAACTAAAAAAAATAGTCATTTATTTAAAAAGAATAGTTTACTAATAATTAACTGTCTGAAATAACCAGAAAAGCCATTCATATGCGAGGACAACTATGGAATTCAATATTGTGTCTTGGAGATTTGCTGGGTGTCTTCCTACATTAAATTGTCGCATGTGGCTGCCCTTATAAATAATGGATGAGAACACTTTACTTTTCAACAGCAGATCTTTTCTGTGATTTGGACTGGTAATTTAATGCCATCTTGGTTTCCATCCCAGTATATATAGCAACACCTGGAAGTAGAAAAAAGCGTAATAGGAGATGGTTACTTGAGAGCAATGAAGTCCAAGATCTGCTCAATTAACTCACTACGAAATTGGCAGTGCAGCATCCTATAACTACTTATATGCTGACGATCCCCCTCATCCCTTTATTTTACATACTCCTCCATTTATGATCTAGTCAGTCGTCACACAACAGTTTTGCAAGTTTGTTTTATTCATCTCTTGTCAGATTAACAAAAACAGCAATATTTAATGGCGATTTCATATCTGCGCTGTAACGTCTGATCGGAGGTTCTGCCGAAGAGCTGGCAATAAATACCGAAAGAAAAGACCTTGCATGCATCTTTTTCTTCCAGCTAAAAGCTGGGTAGCTGAATGCAAACCGAACAGACCGATTATAGTCAATGAGGTCCATTCGGTGCTGTTCTGTTCAATCCTAAGACGGAGCTGTTTGGTCATGCGGATTCCCCTTTTCTGCTCCCCAAACGGAGCAGGAAAGCGGAAATGCGAGCGCAGATGTGAAACGACCCTAATATATTACTGTAATGTACCAGACATTGTTTAGTTTAGGTTTTATATTGGGAATTCTTTTTTTTTGTTTTGATTTTCTGTTGGAGCTCAGCTTTTCTGATACAGAACCGGCATAGACATTGCGATACAAGAAAAAATGCTGCTTACTGCATACTGAACTCAACAGTAAAACAGTATGCAGTAAGCTTCTAGGCAACTCCTAGTGGAGCCGGCTGGTAGACAGGTTTTGCAGCACTATATAAATTAAAAAACACAAAACACCAAAAGTTATCTGTCTATGTATTAACAAGTTAATCAGCATGGTAAGTTGGACCTAAAAAATGGGACGATAATAAAAGGTGGACAGACACACACTTTAAGACCCATGTACACAGTTTATTGGCACAAATTCCAATGTGGATTCTGTGCTGGAATCTATGCTGTTTTTACATTCTGTTTAACTCGATGGGAAGGCGCACCTTAGTTCATATGATGCAGTTATTTCCCTATTCGGATTTTAAAATCTGCATCATGGGAAAAAAAAGAATTGACACGCCAATATAGTATGTAAGGCCGAATGAAGACAATGTCCATCTAGTCCAGCCTATTTATCCTCCTATGTTGTTGATCCAGAGGAAGGCAAAAAACCCCAAGAGGCAGGAGCCAATTAGCTCTTTTGGGGGGAAAAATTCCTTCCCGACTCCCTAATGACAATCAGACTAATCCCTGGATCAACCCCTAATAGTTCCTACCTGCTGTATACCCGGATTAACAATTGACCTAAGATTTATATCCTGTAATATCCTTCCCCTCTAAAAAAACATCAAGTCCCCTTTTAAACTCCTCTATTGATTTTGCCATCACCACATCCTCAGGCAGAGAGTTCCACAGTCTCACTGCTCTTACAGTAAAGAACCCTTTTCTGTGTTGGGGATGAAACCTGCTTTCCTCTAGACGTAGCGGATGCCCTCTTGTTACCGTTGCAGTCCTGGGTATAAACAGATCATGGGGGAGATCCTTGTATTGTCCCCTCATGTACCTATACATGGTTATTTGATCACCCCTTAACCTTCTTTTTTCTAGAGTAAATAATCCCAATTTGGATTGCCTCTCTGGGTATTCCAGTCCCATCATTCCATGTATTAGTTTAGTTGCCCTTCTTTGAACCCCCTCAAGCACTGTAACATCTTTCCTGAGCACCAGTGACCAGAACTGTACACAGTATTCCATGTGAGGCCTGACAAGTGCCTTATATAGTGGGAGGATAATGTTCTCGTCCCTCACCCCTATACCTCTTTTAATGCACCCCTAGACTTTATTAGCTGTTGCAGCTTTTGCTTGACAAAGACCTATAATAGATTGAAACTTCGCGTCTTTTACTTGCTGGAGGAATAAAGATTTTGCACTTTATTTGAAGGAGTTCCTGAGTGCTGATCCATCCTTTTCGATACATGGTAACTACGCCAATTCTTGTCACAGTTCACATGCATATCGCCACGTCAGGTAGCTGCACGCGATTAATCCCTATTGCATGGGGCTCCATTTGTGTGCGCATCTCCATGTAAATGTGTAGCAGAATTCTCAGCCTTGGAAATCTGGCACAGATTATTGTGGCAGATCCATATGGGAAAAAAATCCAACAGAGATTTGCCGGAATTAAAATATGTGAGCATACCCCAAGTCCTGAAGCTAATAAATATCCCCAACATTAACTTATAACCAATGTCCCTTATCATCATCACTGCCCACAAGATTGAATGGGCCAGACCTCTAAGGAGGATTTTCTTAAAGTTTGCTACTGTTTACCAAATATTCTTTCTGTGTTCTTCAATGTAGCACCACGAAGTAACAGATTTTCTGACCCCAGAGGCCTAATAAAACCAAGGGAAAAACTATTTTAATACACACACTTGGATGTATTTAGGGAAACAATTCAGAAGAAATGAAGATTTATGAACAAACTACAACAAGCTACAGAACTAGAAGAAATCAGCATGAAGGAAAGTACATTATATTAACTAACCTGGCAACCGGGTCTTCGGTTTCATTATAAATGTTGATCCGACCAACAAACCTAAACAATAAAAGTGTCAAGTAAAACAAGTAAGCAAAGTAATATGTCTGTAATACTGCTGCAGATACTTTATATTAGCGAATATCAACAGTACTTTAGTGCAGCAGCAGCGAGAGCAGGATATGCCAACGTGTGTCTCGGTGATACAAGTCTCTCACATGTCCCAGATTCAATGGGACAATCCTTGATCACTAGCACTATACCAGGCTGACTTCTACTTATGTTTGTACTGTTAGAGGGACAAGACAGATGCACTGTTATGGTGGGCAATGCAGTTTAAGGCGACTTTGTATGGGCACTTTATAGCTGTCACTTAATAAGAGCATTATGCTAACTTTTCTGACTCTGGGGGCTCAGAGTTGAGGCCCATTTAGACACAACAATTATCCCTCAAAATTTGCTCAAAAGCAGTCTCTTGAGCGATAATCGTTGTGTCTAAATGTGCCCATCTGTCACTGTTCGGCTGAACAACGGTTTTCAGTTCTACTTGAAATCCATAGTTCAGCAGAACAGCAGATAAGCAGGACCGCATGCTGCGTCCGCTATCCATAGTGCTGAATTCTCCATGGCTGAACAATGGAGCTAATTACAGAGCTCAGACCTCCTGCTGAGTTCCACAACAGCTCCCAGAAGCTCATTTGCATACAAATGAAGCTAATAAAGTACTAATAGCAATTAGTGCCTATTAGTACTTTATGCAAAACAATTGCTGATCTTTCTATCTTTTGAAAGACATCTGTATGTGTAAATGGGCCTTTACAGGTATATAAATCACAATATTCATTTTATTCTGACCCCACTGACCCTTTACAATAAATTTGATATAAAGTCATAGATCTTTCTCTTCTCTCCAACACCTGTCCTTTTAATTCCATCCTCCCGAATCATTGATTTTCAATGATTGTTCCTTTTCTTGTATGTATACTGTTGTAATGTCTACTATACAATCAGTGGTGTTGATATTAATCATTGAAATGAATGCTTACTTGTAAAGATCTGGCTGAGGTTGTTCACATTCTATGGTAGCGTGTAACGTGTCCATTTCTTGTTCATTGTAAAATGCTTTCGTGTCTTGAACAGAAAAATAGGTCTAGTTTGGGGAACAGAAATATACAAGGTATATATGTAATTCAATAGTGTTAGCAACAGTTATGTCACATACAATACTGCAGAAGACATAGGAAGAACACAGTTCTGGTCTCAGCAAATGCACAGCTTGTTACCCTCTGGGATCGTATCTGGTGTGAATCAGCTATCTGTCGACACAGTTAATACTACAAGCCTGTTTTTAGGATTGGCACAAGACTGAATATCTAGATGGAAACCTTATTTAAAGGGGTTGTTGGAGATGCACTCCCTCATTATTACCCTTACACATATATGAAAATGACTTGGCCATAGGGAACCACACCTGTAGGACACATCAGTGTGACTAATAATACTGCAATGGTTTTTGTCTGTTTGTACATTATGCAGATCTAATATTTGATAACTAATGGGTCTTAAAAAGGACTAAACACGAATCAGCTGCCACCGCATTTATGGTAAGATCTGTTCAGCAGTTTCTTAATTTAATCTGCTTTAGGAACACTGAGGCAACCAATATGGAGAACGTTATCCCTCCAATTAAGACTGTCACTCATCTATCCTTCATTGAAAAATTGCCGAGACACATGGATGGAGCGTAAGGAAGGATATAGTTTTATAAGAAAGCCAACGGGCTACAGCGACTACCACAGGATATATGTTAAGGAGGTTATTTTGCTGGTCATATATGACCGGAAATGAGGAACGGTGACAGAAAGGGAAATCACGATGATAGCAGGCCTGACTTTCCAAATATTAGCATTTCTTTGAGGTCTCTGTGAAATGGTTATGTATTTAGGAGTAGATGAATAATGCTAATATTTCACTTTCTCCCAATGGGTGTTTTCTGGGGAAAGAAGGATTGGGCATGCTGAATTTCAACATCTGTCCCTTCTGGAATAAGCCGCTGCCAGAGCTGTGTGGCGGTGACCTTTTTCACTGTCCGCATGAGCCTTTGGCTGAACCAAGTATTTGTCCATATGGGGAGCTAGAAGAAATAGTCATTAGCCAAACATGCATTCAGCCAACAACTATTGAAGATCTATAGGCACTTTAACTTGTCAGTCTACTGCTAGATTATATGTCACTATGATCTATTTGGCAAAGGTTTAATGAATACCATAGTAAAGAATAAATAATATATAGTAATTGAATGTAACCAATACATGATATATATACATAGAAGTCTCTGTATGCATAAAATGAGGTATGAGTGCATAGATATATAAAAAAAAGTCTTGTCAAAATTACATGTATGTTCTAGCCTATTAATGTAGTACAGCCAATATCACCCTCGTGATACAAGAACAAACATTTTTGCTTACTTTGTGACTGGATTCTCCATCCAAACTTGCTGTTGTAACAAAACACGTGCCATCTTCCCTACTGGAGGAAAGCAGTATCAGGTCACATGGAAAAACGTCATCTTCTTTAACCATTACAATGTCTCCAACCTACAAAGTAGCAGAAAGAAGTATAATGTAGAACATTTACCATGTGGTACAAGTGTGTGCCCATTAAAAACTGTTATGAAATAGTTTATTTTTTTATATATCTTGCAATGACAAACATAGCTGGCTCTGCCGTCTGTACTGGAGCCCACCAAATACACTCTAAAAAGGATAGACTTTATTCCACATAAATATATATACCAGTCTTTTGGTTCAAAAGTGATATGGCCATTGTCTGCCATATTAAAGGGTTGTTCAGTGGTAAATATTGATGGCCTGTTCTTAGAATAGACCATCAATAGTAGATTGGCAGGGGTCCGCTGCCCGGGATCCTGACGATCAACTTTTCACCAGGCCATTGCGCTCATGCACTGAGCTGATTTTTGGAGGAAGCAGATAGCTCAGTTACTACTGCAGTGGTCAGGCTTGGTATTACAGGTATAGTTCCCATTAATTTTAGTGGAAACCTGGTCTGCAATACCAAGTCTGCCCACTTCAGTGAGAAAGGAGCTGTCTTCTTCCTGTAGAAATCAGCTCAGTGCACAAACACACCGGCCTGGTGAACAGCTGATCGTCGGGATCTTGGGCAGCGTACCCCTGACGATCTACTATTGGTGGCCTATGACCATGTGAAACCTTTTTTTAAACATTAAAAAATTTTATTGATTAATAAAAAATGTCATATCTATAGCCAAATTTATATGCCCTTCAGAAATACCATCTGTGATCTGACATCAACAGAAGTCCAAAATTATAAGTGTACATAGTAGTCTAGACAGAACCCATAGAATCAGCATTGTATGGAAAGTGGAACAACAGACTCTTACCCTAAGTTTTCGACTTTGCTTTCGCACCAATTTGCCATGCTGTATAACATGGACAGAATACTGGTTCATAGCATTATCAGCTTTATGCCTTAGCCAGTCTTCATAGCCCTGTGCAGGTAAGAGAAATAAGAAATGTACAGGGCATGGACTTTTCATTTAAAAAGAAGAATATAGGAGTTACACGAATTAGTTACCTGTTTAATTGCAGTCACAGTGATGACAAAGAATAGTGGCAAACCACTGGTTATTGGACTGGTTGGGGTATCAATGATAAGCTGCAAGACACCACAAAATACAATCAAAAGTGTGAATCAAAGTATAAACCTATTTATTTTCTATGGCTTGTGAACGAAACTTGGAAGTGAACAGAAATCAGAGGAAACTAATTGGGGTCACATAAATAGATTCTCCAAACCAGTCACTGTTACTGGGTGCAGAGTATCTACAAACCAGCACAAGCCCAATGACAGCACAGCTCTTCTTAATCCCTTAATAGGGTTGTCCAGTACTGAACTACTGATGACCTGTTCGCAGGATTTTCAGAGAGCCATAACTTTATTTTCCATCAATGTGGCTGTATTCAGGGTTGCTTTTTGTGGGCTGAAGAAAGTTTTCACAGAAATTACAACGTTTTTATTCTACATTTTGGGAGCTGGGATGAATATAAACAGCAATCCTAGCATTGTTTTTCTAACCACATATATAGAGAAGTTTATTACTGGCTGCTTGTCAGTGGTAAAGCCTAACAGAATTCTGTGCATAACAGATCTGGAGGTCATTGGTAAGTCTCCAAGTGTCATAGCAATGCAACTGCACCCCGTGATCATGTCCCGTAGGGTGGAGGCGATGGGCTGACAAGGGGAGTCCCCTCATTCTGTCAAACTCTATAGATGCTGCGGTCAATAATGAGTGTGGCATCTTAGGTGTTAAGCGTCCAGGATCAGCATTACCTCTGATCCTGGCTGTTGTAGCAGGGGTCTAGTTGTATACTGCAGCTAACTCCTGATATGTTTGTTGCTTAGTCTTAACTACCTTCCTGCTGCACTGTAAATACACAGTGTAGGATGGGAACGGGTTATACATACACAATGTTACTAAAAGTATGTGGACACCTGACCATAACACCTATAGGTGCTGGCTGGACATTCTATTCCAAAACACAAGCATTAATAAGGGATTTGGATTTTCTTTTACAGTTACAACAGTCTCAATTTTTCTAAAAAGACTCTTCACAAGATTCCTTGTAATACAAAGATGGCTCAAGTCCTCCAGAAAGGGAACATACAGAGTGACTCCCCATTCTGGCTCCTAAAGGGGGTGTTGTCTTCAAGAGACAACCCCAATAAAAGAGCAGCTCTCATGTTCCAAAATAATTTCTATTGTATTACAATGCTAGAATTGCAAATCAACATTGGTTGCACAATTAATTTCCTAATAATTATGTAACACTGTTACAAAGTAGCATGAATCAGCCTCCGTCTAGTAGGCAAATTACATGCCAAATGTCTATTCTCCTGTACTGAGGAACAAAGCGGAGGGTGTTTTACAGGAATTCCTGACAACATTAATAGAAGCAGCATTTGACGCGAAGGAAAAAGCATTCTAGTCGGTTTCCTGTCTACTTCTGAACATAGTGCACTGTTCACAGAAGTGTTTTTTATATTATTATGGTGTGTGTGGTTAAGGCGAAGCAGCAGACACATCAGTTATTACAATTGTGCACCCAATATTCTGTTCTGAAAAAAAAAGCTTACATACATAACATAGTGTGAAAGGCTGAAAACAAATCTCATTTGTGTTCAGCCTATTACTCCCCAATGTTGATCTAGAGGAAGGCAAAACCCCCAATGAGGTAGATCCCAATTTTCCAAATTTTTAGCAGAAAATAATTTCTTCTCAACTCCAATCTGGCAATCAGAATAATCTCTGGATCAATTACTGTTCTGAAATCATTAGTGACTAACATGTAATATTATTACACCCAAGAAAGGCGTCCAGGCCCTTCTTGAACTCTAATCGATTTTGCCATCACCGCATCCTCAGGCAGAGAGTTCCACAATCTCACTGCTCTTACAGTAAAGAACCCCCATCTATGTTGGTAATGAAACCTGCTTTCCTCTAGATGTAGAGATGCCCTCTTGTTACAGTCACAGTCCTGGGTATAAACAGATCATGGGAGAGATCTCTGTATTGTCTCCTGATATATTAATACATATATATTTATACACAGACACCCCTCAGCAGTTGTGTGTTGTTGTATTTGCTTAAAGTATGTCTAAAAACAACAAAAGCTTTAAAAAATGTTTAATAAAAAAATGTAATTGAAAAAAAAACAAAAAAAACCCACTTATAATATATAAAAAAAAATAGGGCCCAATTCTGACTTCTGTGGTACCCCACTGGTAACGGTGATCCAATCAAAAGATGTGCCATCTACTCGTACATCAGCCTGGTCCACGTGGCTATGCTTCCAACTCTGCTGTTTGTCTTTTATCTGTCATTGCAAAAGTCCCTTTCCCTTTTGGAAATAACTCATTGGGCCTTCCACTCCACAGATGCTGTAACATCTCCTAGCTCTGTGTACTATCAGATAGGTGTAGTCTGCTTGTTGATGTTTGAGTCTAGACTCTATGTTCTGTTGGTGTTTGCCCGGATCCAGATTGAAATCCATGTTTGGTGCTGTTCGTTCTCCTCCCGTCCGTAGGCGTGCACGCACTCCGGGGTCCCGCTCCCGTCCGTAGGCGCGCGCGCACGCCGGGGTCCCGCTCCCGTCCGTAGGCGCGCGCGCACGCACGCCCGGGTCCCGCTCCCGCCCGTAGGCGCGCGCGCACGCACGCCCGGGTCACGCTCCCGCCCGTAGGCGCGCGCGCGCGCACGCACGCCGGGGTCACGCGCACGCACGCCCGGGTCCCGCTCCCGCCCACGCACGCACGCCCGGCTCCCGCTCCCGCCCGTAGGCGCGCGCGCACGCCCGGCTCCCGCTCCCGCCCGTAGGCGCGCGCGCGCGCACGCCCGGGTCCCGCTCCCGCCCGTAGGCGCGCGCGCGCGCACGCCCGGGTCCCGCTCCCGCCCGTAGGCGCGCGCGCGCGCACGCCCGGGTCCCGCTCCCGCCCGTAGGCGCGCGCGCGCGCGACGCCCGGGTCCCGCTCCCGCCCGTAGGCGCGCGCGCGCGCACGCCCGGGTCCCGCTCCCGCCCGTAGGCGCGCGCCTCTAGTTCATCAACTTTATTGTTTGGGCTTCTAGCATTAGTCAAAATACAATTCAGAAAGTTTTGGTTAGTTTTTAATTCAGCTGTTGCCCTACTAACTGTTTTTACAGTGCTAACCCCTCCCACCGCTCCACTCCAATTTTCATTACTTAGTCCTAGCTCACTGACTACACTATATTCCCCTCTATCTTTCCGGTTGTCCCCTCTACCCCATTCCCTAGTTTAATAACTCCGCCAACCTTCTAGCCATCTTCTTCCCCAGCACAGCTGCACCCTCCCCATGCTTATATAGATGCATCCTCTAAAGTTTTTCTATGGATTGTTGAATATTATTTGTCAGGCTGTTTCTATATAACAAAAATTTTTATCAGCTTTTTCCTCCACAGACTAATTGTCAGTTTTCAATGAGCTAGAAGGTGATGACTAGCTGCTATGAGAGACACAGAGAGAAGCACATCCTCAAAGCAGCAAAAGCATGAAGGAAGGGTATTATACAGCAGTACTGAGCAGTGTAGCTGTAAATCCAGCACAGAGATAAAACACTTACTAGATCTTTCAGCAGTGTTTCTCTGTTTCTCTCTGCTTGTCTCTTAAATAAACAGATGTTGACTGATTGAACAATGAACAATAAGCGAACAAATTCTCATTCTTCGTTGGGGCATGCCTTTACACAGAAAGAAAATTGTTCAGGAAACTGAACAATTTATTGGCATATGTAAAAAGGCCCTTACACTTTAGCTGCTACTTACCTCTCTCTATAAAAATCTATGGACAGAAATATAGAGGTCTACAATGTCCTCACTGAATCTACAAAACTTACAAGACATTTTAATACAGTATGTAGCAGGCAAAGAGTCCATGCAAAGCCGTTCCATAAAGCACAATGGAACATTAGCTGCTCTTCAGGCAGACAATGCTATGATGCGTCTGTCTTAGAACTGAAAAAACATATGTTAAAGCCCCATTTACATGTAACGATTGTAGTTTGAACGAACAAATTAACTTTTTTGCTTTCAAAAGCTGAGCGTTTACACGTAAAGATAATCGTTTGGAATTCTCAACATTTTCCTCATTATCTATGTAAACACTGTATATGTTGTTTGCTCAGGTGTGTTTATGCGAAGAAACTCTGGCCAGTAGGTCAATTAGTGTAGTGTAAAGAAAAAGCCATTGTGTTTAACTGGGCAAACAATCATCCCTCCCCAAGGATAACCTTGGGATATTGAAATGCCTTATGAAGTCAAACTGCAGGGATGGAATTCTTTGTAATCAAACTATTGTATGGTCAAATGTTACTCTACCTCTATGGCAACCTCTGCCCAACCAAATGTGCTGGAATTCTGTAGCACTGAACACTAACATTGAGAATCTAAACTCGACAATGACCCCCTGAAATTAAGGTCTTTTTATTAAATATATTAATTTCTGGGAAGAATGCAAAGACATTATATATATAAATATGTGAACATTTTCCTTTTTCTTTAACAAAAAAAGAGTATTAACTAAAAAATTTGATAAGAAATGTAGAAAGCTTAAATGACAAAAATGTAAAACACAAAAAAATAAGTTATTACAATTTAATAAATGTTAAACTTTTCCAAAAACTTACCTGTACAAGGAAAATAATTAGGAAGTAAAAATTTGCTATTCTTCTGAACTGCTCAAATAGGTTCTTCGGTATAAAGTTCCAAAATGTGTACTGAAGTAAACAAAAAAAAGATATATACACATATATAGTATTGGGCTTGATACATTTCAGTTAAAGGGAACTGATGAGGTTGATAATTGTCCGCGGGCTGTGGGCACTATAGGATAGTGACAAATACAGAGATTTCAGTGGTCTGTCACTTATAAGGATCAGTTCCATCATTTTTGATTGCTTACATTTAAAAAAGTGTGCAGTGCGGGCAGAGGAGTCTGTATAAGTGAACTCTGTCATCGTTTGCTTGTGCAAACAATTTCTTGACCTGTGTAAAAGGACCCATAGGATCAGCTGTTTTGGAAACCTATCAGTATAAGTAATAGATCCGTGAAATCCATGTCTGCCTGCAGCCTGAGGATAATTAGGGGACTGACAGATTCCCTTTAATTAAATCATAAATTCAACATCAATACGCAGTTACAAACAGAATTCAAAATAAGTGCTGTATGGTACAACGTGTTTTGCATTTGCTATAATGTAAATGTTGTACTGCCTTCAGATGTACGCATGTACCTTATACACCACCCAAATCATCAGTTTTTCAGAAGTGAACAAAATAAGTTAAATTGTGACAAATAGGGATTTATTTAGGCAAATAAATACTGTGACCACTGCTAAGTGTAAGAAGATCTCTTTTGGCCGCCCGCCTCCATTCACAGTAATCAGGCAGTCATGCATAGATAAATGACTGCCTGTTTACATGGGCCAATCATTATTTGATTTTTATGCCTGCCTAGAGTGAATGACAAATAAGTGAATGAATTATTGTTTGTCATTCAGCTGCTGACAGTGTTGACATTGAATCAGATTTGCACGATCTAGCGATAGTCTGAAAGATATTTGTTCCATGTAAAAGGGCCTTAAAAGACCATTTACACGCAAAGATAATCTTTCAAATAATTGAAAGATTGAAAGTTTTAGCGATCGTTCTGTATAAAGTGTTAATGGACACTAATGTCCATTAATACTTTATCATCTTCATTTTCATGTAAAAGGGTCTCTGAAAGAATCAGACCCCCCTAGCATTCAGGAATGGCTCAATGAGAACTGCATTTTAAATAGTTTTGAGAAAAACAGAAGTATCCAATCAGAAAAAAATGGAAAGATATCTTAAAATAAGGACCAAATGGATTGTATTTAGGAATAAATAAATATTTCGCTATATCCATGTCAAATAGCCACACAATATACTTTTTTACTGGAACATAACATCTTTATACTTTTTGTAATGGATCACGAAAGCAGAGTTTTCCCCAATCTTTCCTTCGTTTTGGTTCCTTTTCCCTTCATTCCTGATTATTTGCATTTCCTGTTCAAGATGTAACATAATGCCTTGTGAACTGTATTTGCTCCTTTCTCTGATTATTGAAAAATGTAACCCCTGTTTTTACCTCCGTCCCTTTTTCCTTTCTGTATCTACCCCATAATTCATAAAGAATTTATACAGAAAATAAACAAATAAACACAAAAAGGGCCTCTGGGAGCTGTTGGCAGAGCCCAGCATGTGGGCTACATAGCCGCATTGTTCTCGTCAGGGCTGCCGGCAGAATACAATGTAATCTCCCGGCTCCCGTGAAGAACACATCATGGGGTCTGTTGAGAGATACTTTATCTCTCTGGGGCTGAAAGATGGATTTTAATCTCACCTTAAAATCATCGCTCAGGTGAGAAGTGCACGATGGCCGCGTTTACATGCAACGATTATCACTCATTTCGTTTGAGCAAATTTTGAGCAATAATCGTTACGTGTAAGTGGGCCTTAAGAGTGGATACTTTGATAAGAGAAACATTTAAGGAAATCAAGTCTAGGCTCAATTCATTATAAACAATGTATATGAGTACAGGTTTCTTTTGTGCTGACTCCTGCCTCTGCGAACAGCCCTCAAAGATGTTCTACACATAAATATGAAACAGGACTACAATAAAAAAGAGTACAAGTAGTCATTGATGTTACATTACTCAGGTTACTCAAAACATATGTCTTTAAGTGAGACAATTTAAAAAATCCTCTTGTGGCTAGATATGGCTGTTCTATACTTGCTATGGTGTCCATTGCTGTCATTTTTGTCTCCCTGCCTGAACATCCACCTAATTTGCTAAAATCTGGTGAGAAACTGCATGGATTTTTATTATCCGGCCTGCAGAAAAATAGGAATAATTTTGCTGCTCATATACAAGAGGATCTAGGTGGCGACACTGAGCACGTGTGACCACTGGCATTGGACAGACACTTTATGAGGAATGAACGGGGACCCCATAGGAAGTATGTAATAGCAATATCTACTCACATGAGCATATAAGCAGATACTGAACTACAGTAGACCAAAACTTTGATGGGAGCATTTACATTTTTTTTCCCTTGTAAACCGAGTAGGACACCGCTTTGAATTTACCTTCTTTATGAATCAACTCTTCATAGTAGAGCAAGCAAATGTCCACTCCTAGTACTTAAAAAAGGAAGAACAATACCCGAATATAATTTTTTTTAAATAATGAGGTTGCATAATGACTTCAAGGCTCTTTGAAATGAAACAGTGAAATTATATTAATAGTTTTTAATAGTTTCATTTATTGAAAGGGATTTAGTTTTCATCTCTGCTAATTTTCCAGTTCAACAAAGGACACTAAATTGTGTTCTGGAAGCACAGACCTGCACCCTCAAGTAGTATCAATGGCAGGACATAGCAGCACTAAGTGTTCTTACAACGTGCTAGACGCTCTTGGAAGGTAAACACTTACATGTATTGGTTCTGAGGAGTATTTGAACTCTTACCGCACAGGACTCATTTATGGTCCAGCAAATGACAAAGAAGGGACACTTTATTGTTTCTACTAAATCTTAAGTGGTAGACTCTTAGTTAATGCAGTTGAAGGGGTTGCTGAAATCTAGGAGGTACAGCTAAGTAGCAGCAATCTGTACTTTTATCTGATGTTCTAGACCCTCTTTGTCCAGTGCAGCCACGGATCTGTCGCAATGTTACATAGGTGACTTCCGCAGTAAACACAGTCGGACTCCACCAGCGGAATATCGCAGCAGAGTCAGACATGGTGCCCCCCCCCCCCCAAGGACCCCATCTCTTCGGATCCGCTGTGCGAGTCCCGTCTGGTGAGCCGGCATGCATGTGCAGTGTAGCACATGACACGTCGGCAGTGGCGGATGACACTGCCAGTGGTGGCGCGTAATCACGCGATACTTCCACTGTCCTAACAGCTGAAGTATCGTGTGACGGACGTCTTCCATTGACTACAATAGAAGCTGGCCGTGCGTTTTGCCATGGTAATTAGAGCATACCGCGCTTTCTTTCATGCTGCGGAATTCCACGGTGGAATTCCACAGCGTGAACATTGAGCTATTAGGTTCGATAGAACCTAATAGCTGTGGTGTAACCCAGCGGATTTCTGCTGTGTTTCACGTGGCAGAAATCTGGCCATGGGCATTAGGGCTCATGTCCACGGGCAAAATAAGAATTAACATCCGCAGCGGATTTTAACTCTTCTTCTGCCCGCGGATCCGCACCCCATAGGGATGCATTGACCACCCGCGGGGTAGATAAATACCCGCGGATGGTCAATAAAAGGGATTTTTTTAAAAATGGAGCATGAAAAAATCCGGACCATGCTCCATTTTTATGCGGGTCTCCCGCAGTGACGGCTCCCGCGGGCTTCTATTGAAGCCTATGGAAGCCGTCCGGATCCGCGGGAGACCTAAAATAGGAATTTAAAAGAATTACTCAACCGGAGCGGGCGGGGAAAGCCTTCTCTTCCTCACGGCCGGATCTTTCTTGCTTCGGCTCGGCGGATGTGCCCGGCGCATGCGCGCGGCACGTCGGTGAGGTGCCGCTGGCGTGACGAATTAATCCGCCGGCCGGAAAAGAAGATCCGGCCGTGAGGAAGAGAAGGCTTTCCCCGCCCGCTACGGATGGGTAAATGCTTTTAAATTCTTATTTTCAGCGCTCATGTCCGCGGGGCAGGAGGGACCCGCTGCAGATTCTACATGGAGAATCTGCAGCGGATCTGATTTTCCCCGTGGACATGAGGCCTTAGCCCTTAAATAGAAAAAAGTGCACCAGTCAAAAAAGCATAAATATCACTGCTGACAGAGCTCAGGCTACGTTTTTGAAAATATCAGATTCAAAATCTAAATAAAAACTGATATTCTGTAACATTTCTCAAAATCTGCTGCACAAAAAGAGAAGCAGCAACAAATGTTAGTGTGAAAACCCATAAAAACATATAATATAAAATGATGAAAAAACATTAGTAACAATATACCCTTTCATATAGTAGTAAAATCTCCTCTGCTCATCTAAAGACAATTTTGGTAAAAAAGGAGGAAATCTGATTGAGACTATTGTGCCTTCAGAGACATTTGTGAATGGAATAGCCACAAAAAACATAGTGTGTGTAACGATAACTAAATCTAGTAGCTGTAAGTACATCAGGTACTTTTAGATGTGATAGTTTTGGGTCACTTGAAATTATGAGAAAAAGCTTCATCATTTAAAGGGGTTGTCTACTTGCAAACTACTGGCTATCCCCAAGAGAAATCATGAACAGAACATTGGCAGGAACTCCTGAAGATTAATTGTTCGCTGAGCTGGTGCGCTCCTCCACTAAGTTGATATCTGAGAGAAGCAGACAGCTCCATTCCCACTGTAGTGGCCAGGCTTGGTATTGCAGGCCAAGTTCCCATTCGTTTCAGTGTGCCTGTAATACAAAGTGGATGCATTGCAGTGGGAAAGGAGCTATCAGTTTTCTGTAGAAATCAGCTCAGTGCTTAAATGCACCAGCCCAGATAACAGCTAATTGATGGAGATCCCTGCTTATAGACCCTCGCAGTTCTACTATTAATGACCAATCCTGAGGATAGGCCATCAGTAGTTTACAATTGGACAACCCCTTTGAGCCCACCATGCCCCAAATTTTTGTTTCAGGCACATTGGTCCCGCACCAAGGCAAGTTACCGCATTTGGAACACCTGCAGCATAAAGTATTTGTCATATGTACTGTAGTTACACAGGTAAATTATTATTTAACTTTTAAAAAAGGTCCATGCTTGTTATAAAGATACAATAATTACAACAGGAATAAAATTTCCAATTCTAGAAGGTAAGAAAAAGTACAGCAAAATACAGTGAATTAAGCAAAGCTTAAAGGGAACTGGTCTTCAGAAAATGACCTATTACAAACATCAAGTTTCTATGTTAAACTTATGTCTTAAGAATTTTGGGGGATTTGTTTTTAATTTGGCGATGTCCATACCCCGATGTGACCATCACATCCGCCCTCCCATCACCGAAGCTTCCAGGCGCTGTAAGTGTTCCCTATGTCCTCCAGTGTTCCAGGCCAGCACCTGTTACTTTCCCCGCTGCTCTGCCTTCTCCCCTTCTACTCCGCCGCTCTCCATCCTCTGCTGCCGTCCCCCAACGGCTGTCAGGCGCTATCTTGAGCCACTGTCAACGTAGCTGCCCCCCTCTTAGTCTCCTCGTGGGCCACCTGCTGCAAGTCTGCTGCAAGACGCTATCGGCAAGGTAGCCAATCAAAGCTCACAAGGCACAGTGGTGGAGGGGCTGCATGGAAACCCATCGGCTACAGTGAGAACCTCCTGCAGACAATCAGGAATGGGGGGCGACACCTGCCTGTCAAGCACCCTAACCCTTGTCTACACCCATCACTTCCGGTGTAGACAAGATACAACAGTACATGGCACAGAGCATACCTAGAATACTCTCCCAGTGGGTCAGCTCCTGCTCATTGTGTGCTGTATAGCACATCTCTAAATGCTGTTAACTGCAGCTCAGGTAAGAGGGCAGCCTCCTTAGTCATAAAGAGGCAAAAGAATTTTTAAAAAATCTACAAAATCAGAAAAGAAAAACAGATTTGAAAATGGAATATGTTTCATTATGTGGTTTTAATTTGTAAAAAGCACAGGTGATACGTGCGCTTTGAAAGCAGTCTATAATTACCTTTTAATGAAGGTCAATCTTGAAGACAAGCAACAACAACATTGGAAGCGTTTCTAACCATTGTGGCTAAGTCCATTAATTGATTTCAGAGAACACCCATGAAGACAATACAAGGTCAGGAAGGCCATAGATTACCTCAGAATCCAAAAAGCACATTGTACTCAATAAAACTAGCAATTAATCCAAGCCTAGCTACATACTAGAAAATCTCTCATGACCAACCATTCATTTTGATGTCTTACTGGAAGTATCTTTCTGCTGAGTGAGTGGAAGGATAGCATTTTTGCAATCCTCCTATCTGATATACAAGAAAAAAAGTGAACTCTCTTCTTTGTGATCCTGGCTCAAGTCTTGCTTATTGTGTTCCCTTACCTCTAAAAAGAAGTTGTCGCATATGGATAACCTCCCTCTACATACCCTTTTCGGCAATAAGGACATTGAGCAATACCCACTTTGGAAGACTCATTCATTTCATGGCTGTAAGCAGCTACTTGGCTGTAATGGTGGCCACATTGGAGAGTCATCCAGACAGTTGTAATCTAAGAAAGGAGTGAAAGGAATTTATTGAATCACTGAAGAGACGCTGGCTCCATAAAAGAAATCTTTATTTGTATCAAAATATAAAATCCCATAGCAGAGGTACGGCGTGAGACCATGTCGGTGCCAAGACACATTTGAAAGTTCACTTCTTCTTTAATCACAGCTTTTATGGAGCCGTAGTCTCTTCAGTGATTTACGATTTGTGCCGAATGACTCAGGGCTAGCACCCAAGAATCTTCAAGCTGCGATGCCATGGAATATTTCATTTAACCAGCAGGAGAGAGCGCTAAACTTTTGTATTTGGATGAATTTATTGAATACCTCATGGACTTCTATTTACTGTTTCTTGTAGTTTACAATAACTGGCCTCCATTATTCCAGCATAATTTCCAGTTCTGGAAAAGCAAATATTTTTCAACAAATTATAATTTTTCATTCATTCTGACTTTTATTACCGCACATACAGATAGATTCAACTCATCACAATTTTATATTATGGGACGTGTCAAAAATCAGAAAGTAAAAAGGTATATGGTATTCAGGAATTAATTATCAGATCAAGTTACACCTTAGATACAAGCTATATAATAAACAGAAAGCTAACGAAAGCCCTATAAATATAGGTGTTATGAATCATTGTGATATTATATTGGAAATAGGCTATTCAAAAGTAAAGAGGGAAAGGAAACTATTGGAATGGCAATAAGTAGTGTCTGACCATGCCGAATGTCCCCACAGAGCAGTTTTAACCTATAGTGACAGAGCTTTTATTTAATTTTCGTTTTTTTCACCCCCCCCCCCTTTAAAAAAATGCTAACTCCTTTTTTTTTAACCTTCGATGTCGCTGTATGAGGGCTTGTTTTTTGCGGGACGAGTTGCACTTTCCAATAGTACTATTTAATTTACCATAAAATGTACTGAAAAAAAATGAAATTCCGCCAACTTTTGTTGCATCCTGTTTCTATCGCGCACAAACTGCACCAAAAAGGACATGAAAACTTTATTCTATGGGTCAGTACGATTAATACGATACCTAGCCTATAGGTTTTTTTTCTTCGCTATACTACGTTTATTTTTTTTCAAAGATATTTATTTTTTACTATTATTGTCTGCCGCCATCTTCTGCACGAAATAATTTTTTTTTCCCGTTGACATAGTTGTGCAATGGCTCATTTTTTTCGGTTACATCCTGTAGTTTGCATTGGTATCATTTTGGAATACACACAAAAAACTTTTTGATTACTTTTTATTGCATTTTTTCTTAGAGACAGGGTAACGAAAAATGCGCATTTTTGGTGTTCTTTTTTTTCTGACGATGTTCACAGTGTGTTGTAAACAATGCATTACTTTGATAGATTGGACTTTTACGAACGCAGTCATACCAAATATGCATTTTATGTTTTATGATTTAGATTCTTTTATTATAAATATGGCAAAAGGTTTTTTTTTAACTTATTACTAGAGATGAGCGAGCATACTCGTCCGAGCTTGATACTCGTTTGAGTATTAGGGTGTTCGAGATGCTCGTTACTCGTGACGAGTACCACGCGATGTTCGGGTTACTTTCACTTTCTTCCCTGAGAAATTTGTGCGCTTTTCTGGCCAATAGAAAGACAGGGAAGGCATTACAACTTCCCCCTGCGACGTTCAAGCCCTATACCACCCCCCTGCAGTGAGTGGCTGGCGAGATTAGGTGTCACCCGAGTATTAAAATCTGCCCCTCCCGCGGCTCGCCACAGATGCATTCTGACATTAGTTCAGGGAAAGTGGTATCTTGGTGGAGCTGCTATAGGGAGAGTGTTAGGAGTATTTTAGGTTTCAAGAACCCCAACGTTCCTTCTTAAGGCCATAGAAATCGCAGATCGCACCTATGTGCGATCTGCGATTTCTGTTCTCTTCTCTATATGCGCTCAATGGGGCCGGCGGCAGCAGCGCCGACCCCATTGAGAACATATAGAAGACAAATCATTCTTCTCTGCCACAGCTGTAACAGCTGTGGCAGAGAAGAACGATGTTTGCCCATTGAATTCAATGGAGCCAGCAATACAGCAGGTTCCACTGAAAGCAATGGGCTGCCAGCGATCGCGGGATGAATTGTCGGGAAGGGCTTAAATATGTAAGCCCTTCCCTGCAATTCATCCAGAAATGTGTTACAATAAAAATATATACCGGCGTATAAGGCGACGGGGCGTATAAGACGACCCCCCAACTGTCACCTTATACGCCGGCAATACAGTGGAGCAAAGAATAAAAATCATTACTCCCTTCTTCTGGCGTTCTGCGGTGCTGCTGCAGGCTGTCGCTCCCTCCTGTTCCACGGCAGAGCATTGCTTTCTCTACGAAGGGCTTTAAATCCCCGCCTCCAGAAACACACGTGCCTTCAGCCAATCACAGCCAATGACAATGATGTCATTGAATGGCTGTGATTGGCTGAAGGCACGTGTGTTTCTGGAGGCGGGGATTTCAAGCCCTGCGTCCAGAAAGCAATGCTCTGCCGGGGACCAGGAGGGAGCGACAGCCTGCAGCAGCACTGCAGAACGCCAGAAGAAGTGAGTAATGATTTTTATTCTTTGCTCCACTGTATTGCCGGCGTATAAGGTGACAGTTGGGGGGTCGTCTTATACGCCCCGTCGCCTTATACGCCGGTATATATTTTTATTGTAACACATTTCTGGATGAATTGCAGGGAAGGGCTTATATATTTAAGCCCTTCCCGACAATTCATCCTGCGATCGCCGGCAGCCCATTGCTTTCAGTGGAACCTGCTGTATTGCTGGCTGCATTGAATTCAATGGGCAAACATCGTTCTTCTCTGCCACAGCTGTTACAGCTGTGACAGAGGAGAACGATCTTTACGCTGACAGTGCGGGGGGGGGGGGGGGAGCCCACTCTTGCCGCTATTGTGGCTTAATAGTGGGACCTGGGAACTTGAGATGCAGCCCAACATGTAGCCCCTCGCCTGCCCTATCCGTTGCTGTGTCGTTCCCATCACTTTCTTCAATTGCCCAGATTTTCACAAACGAAAACCTTAGCGAGCATCGGCGATATACAAAAATGCTCGGGTCGCCCATTGACTTCAATGGGGTTCGTTACTCAAAACGAACCCTCGAGCATTGCGAAAAGTTCGTCCCGAGTAACGAGCACCCGAGCATTTTGGTGCTCGCTCATCTCTACTTATTACTTTTTTTCCAATTATTAGTAAAACTTTATTGTTCTTATTCTTACTTATTTACAACTTGTGATGCTTCGATCGCTCCTGCAGTATGATGTAATGATAGGCATCTTGCCAGAACACTCCCACGGCTCCCTGCAATCTCATCGGGGGCCCGTACGGGACCCACAATCCTCATTCGGGGTATTCAAAAAGTTAACAGCTCCAATAGCTGCGTGGCCGATTAGGGCTGTTGCCACCAGGTGTCAGCTGTGAGAAACAGCCGTTACCTGGGATGTATGAAGGGAGTTCACCCCGCGATCTCTCTTAATACAGAGACTGCCGACACAGGCCATCAAAAGGCGTATCCTCGGACGTTAAGGGAGAGAAAGGGATATACAACATGTTAGGAGGTCTAAGAAGAGAAATTGCAAATGGAGAAGAGAAAATTCATTTCTCTAACTGTAATGAGTTGGGGGTGAGGGACAGAAGGTCATGCTGGATGGCCGAGGACATAATACACTAACTTAATGTAAAATATTAATAGGTCAGTGCACAAATACATTCCAATACACCTGTAGAGAAAGGATAAGAAAATGTAGCATGAATTAAGGAGATAAAGTTAAGGAAAACTAAATATTTTTCTCCACAGAAAACCAGAAGAGTCCGATAGGCCCCAAAGGAGGAAGTAGGAACCAGATGGGCTGTCCATCAGATCACATAGAGTTCAACTAAGATCTTCATTCCAGACTTTAAAAAAAACAGGAAAGTGATTGAAGACAGACATCGCACTAATCAATTGTAATCCATAAGGAGAAATCCCATCAACATGGGATCCTGAAGGCCTGAAGCTTGTTGGTGAGATGCATAAGAAGAGCCCGCTAATGTAAAGTCCATTTGGTCATGTCAGGGAGAACTTTTAGTCAGACACATTGAAATGTGTGAGGGCCACTGATGTAAAGGTCTTTTAACAGAGATGATCTGTCCATAAGACTAGAGAAGTAGCAGAGGTCCTGCTGTACTGTAAAACAAGTGGAGAGGTCTCTGACCAGCTGGGTAACTGTAGATAAGCTGTGATCCAACTTAACTTCATGCAAGCCTGTGGTCTTCATGGTAATCTGATATCGGACTGTGAACAAGGTGAGGTCTGTCTAAAATGCATCCAGACTCTCAAGGAGTCTGAGCCAATACAGACTTTAAAGAAGTTGCTGTAACGTCAAGCTTCTCACAAAGAAGCATGTAGGGTAGTGAGGTGGAATATGGCCATGCCATAGGCCGCTTTCAAATGGGCGACAAAATCGTGCGATTTTGCCGCAATGCAATAGCATGAGAAAACGCATGTATGTGAAGCCCATGCTTTCCAATGGGTTCCTTCACATTAGAGAGGTCTTCTCTGATGCCATCTTGCGAAGGAAAAAAAATGCGTAGTGATCTATATTGATACAATTTGCGATTTTTTTGTAGACCATGTTGCCCTACAAAGCCTTAGTTTTTGTCATATTGCAATGCACGAAATCGTGGTTTGCATGTGATGCAAGTCTACCATTATAAAATAAGCCCTACCCTGAAAATAAGCCCTAGCTGCGCTCCCCGGAAAGGTATACTTACCTAAAAGTCTCAGGCCAGGTCCTCCTGCTGCTCTCCAGAGCTCTGCCATGAGTCCTGCAGTCCTTATTTGCTCACAGAAGATCACTTCCTGGTTGCGGGATTCATAAATCCCATCTTTAGAAAGCGATGGCTCTGATTGGTTCATCCAGCGCTGCATTGTTTGGTTGAGCAACGCTCGAGAACCAATGTGGTGGCTGTGATTGGCTGAGCAGCGGCCAAAGAACCCATCACAGCCATCGCATTGTGGAGGTGGGATTTATTAATTAGCCAATCAATGCCGTGGCTCAGTCAATTCACAAATCCCGCTTCCACAACATGCTGGCTGTTGATTGGTTCTTTGGCCGCTGCTCAGCCAATCACAGCCATCACGTTGGTTCATCCAGCGCTGCATTGGTTGGCTGAGCAGCGCTAGAGAACCAATCAGAGCCATTGCTTCATGGAGACAAGATTTATGAATCCCGCAACCAGGAAATGATCTACTGTGGGTGAATGAGAACTACAAGATGCGTGGCAGAGCGCCAGAGAGCAGCGGGAGGACCCGGACCGAGCCTGCACAGTAAGTATTCCTTTTTCTTTTTTTTTGGAATGCAGCTAGGGTTTATTTAGGGGTAGTGCTTAGCCTCCTCGCTACGCTGACGTTACAAAATTGTGGGGACAAAGCTGCGATATTGCCGTAATTGTGTAGCTTGTGTAGCACACCTTGTGTATGTCTGCTCCCAAGCTCATCTGGCCCTGACTCCGGACTATTTTTTCTATTAGTTAATTGAGCAGTAGTATAAAGTCAAAAGAAAAAAAAACAGAAGAGCAGAATAAACCCTCTTGTAGAAAGTTTTAAAAACTTAAGCTGTTTCCTAACATGACATCTGATGACTATGCTCATATTCAATCATTTAAACCAGCTCTACTATTATTTAATTAGCTAATCATGACCTCTATGCTAGATAATGCTAATACACACAATGCAATGTGAACCATATGGCTATAATGCTTACAAACAAGAAGCATGTGCCAAATCATAGCATTAGCGGATGCCTGGATGAAAGTTCTTAGTAATAAATTAATTATTGTGCAAATGATATTTTTTTTGTTCGAACCAAATGTAATTATCTAATCCAATAAACATTTCCATGCAACAGAGATGAAATAAAGTAAATCGACTAAAGATGGTGATTTTCTGATTACCTATGCACGGCTAGCGGACTTAATAGTAGCGCTGCAATCAGCTGAGCACGCAGCTGTGCCAGTTTTTATTAACTTCAATATGAAAGTATCTCATTAACAAAACACTGGACAACTTATTTTACTTAATCAATAATTGCTCTAATTACAAAGCTTAGAAAGAACATAAAATCAGGGACCCAACATAAACAGATGAGCAAAGAATAAAGCCTTTGCTACAGCGGTTTACCCACCGGACGCTCCATTTCTGTTACTAACCTCAAACCACAAGTTCTCTTTTTATCGTAAATGATACCAACTGGAACGGCATTCACAAGTACATATACAGAATTCATGAACTATAGCTGATATTATCATCAGTATTTATGCTTATTCAAATTCCTGATAACATGGAACAATGCCGAGAGTTCGACGGGAACAAAAAGTAAGAAAACTTAATGCAGCGTAAAACTCCAGAATCTGGTCATTAAAATATCTATTATAGTATTGAAAATGTTCACAGCATACTTCGTATTATATAATGCTTCATTTTAGGTTTATTGTTTGTGTGCGAGTGTGTAGGGTGGTTTTAGTGTGTGTCTGTGTATAGGGTGGTTTTAGTGTGTGTCTGTGTATAGGGTGGTTTTAGTGTGTGTCTGTGTATAGGGTGGTTTTAGTGTGTGTCTGTGTATAGGGTGGTTTTAGTGTGTGTCTGTGTATAGGGTGGTTTTAGTGTGTGTCTGTGTATAGGGTGGTTTTAGTGTGTGTCTGTGTATAGGGTGGTTTTAGTGTGTGTCTGTGTATAGGGTGGTTTTAGTGTGTGTCTGTGTATAGGGTGGTTTTAGTGTGTGTCTGTGTATAGGGTGGTTTTAGTGTGTGTCTGTGTATAGGGTGGTTTTAGTGTGTGTCTGTGTATAGGGTGGTTTTAGTGTGTGTCTGTGTATAGGGTGGTTTTAGTGTGTGTCTGTGTATAGGGTGGTTTTAGTGTGTGTCTGTGTATAGGGTGGTTTTAGTGTGTGTCTGTGTATAGGGTGGTTTTAGTGTGTGTCTGTGTATAGGGTGGTTTTAGTGTGTGTCTGTGTATAGGGTGGTTTTAGTGTGTGTCTGTGTATAGGGTGGTTTTAGTGTGTGTCTGTGTATAGGGTGGTTTTAGTGTGTGTCTGTGTATAGGGTGGTTTTAGTGTGTGTCTGTGTATAGGGTGGTTTTAGTGTGTGTCTGTGTATAGGGTGGTTTTAGTGTGTGTCTGTGTATAGGGTGGTTTTAGTGTGTGTCTGTGTATAGGGTGGTTTTAGTGTGTGTCTGTGTGCAGGAGGGTTGTTTAGTGCGTGTCTGTGTGCAGGAGGGTTGTTTAGTGCGTGTCTGTGTGCAGGAGGGTTGTTTAGTGCGTGTGTGTCTGTGTGTAGGGGGATTGTTTAGTGCGTGTGTGTCTGTGTGTAGGAGGGTTATTTAGTGCGTGTGTGTCTGTGTGTAGGGTGGTTGTTTAGTGCGCGTGTGTGTAGGGTGGTTGTTTAGTGCGCGTGCGTGTGTGTGTAGGAGGGTTGTTTAGCGCATGTGTGTCTGTGTAGGAGGGTTGTTTAGCGCGTGTGTGTCTGTGTGTAGGAGGGTTGTTTAGCGCGTGTGTGTCTGTGTGTAGGAGGGTTGTTTAGCGCGTGTGTGTCTGTGTGTAGGAGGGTTGTTTAGCGCGTGTGTGTCTGTGTGTAGGGTGGTTGTTTAGCGCGTGTGTGTCTGTGCGTAGGGTGGTTGTTTAGTGCGTGTGTGTCTGCGCGTAGGGTGGTTGTTTAGTGCGTGTGTGTCTGCGCGTAGGAGGGTTGTTTAGTGCGCGTGTGTCTGTGCGTAGGAGGGTTGTTTAGCGCGCGTGTGTCTGTGCGTAGGAGGGTTGTTTAGCGCGCGTGTGTCTGTGCGTAGGAGGGTTGTTTAGCGCGCGTGTGTCTGTGCGTAGGAGGGTTGTTTAGCGCGCGTGTGTCTGTGCGTAGGAGGGTTGTTTAGCGCGCGTGTGTCTGTGCGTAGGAGGGTTGTTTAGCGCGCGCGTGTCTGTGTGTAGGAGGGTTGTTTAGCGCGCGTGTGTCTGTGTGTAGGAGGGTTGTTTAGCGCGCGTGTGTCTGTGTGTAAGAGGGTTGTTTAGTGCGTGTGTGTCTGTGTGTAGGGAAGTTGTTTAGCGCGTGTGTGTCTTTGTGTAGGGGGGTTGTTTAGTGCGAGTGTCTGTGTGTAGGAGGGTTGTTTAGTGTGTGTGTCTGTGTGTAGGAGGGTTGTTTAGTGCGTGTGTCTGTGTGTAGGAGGGTTATTTAGTGCGTGTATGTCTGTGCATAGGAGGGTTGTTTAGTGCATGTGTGTCTGTGTGTAGGAGGATTGTTTAGTGTGTGTGTGTCTGTGCGTAGGAGGGTTGTTTAGTGTGTGTGTAGGATGGTTGTGTAGTGTGTGTGTGCCTGTGTGTAGGAGGGTTGTTTAGTGCGTGTGTCTGTGTGTAGGAGGATTGTTTAGTGTGTGTGTGTCTGTGCGTAGGAGGGTTGTTTAGTGTGTGTGTAGGATGGTTGTGTAGTGTGTGTGTGCCTGTGTGTAGGAGGGTTGTTTAGTGCGTGTGTCTGTGTGTAGGAGGATTGTTTAGTGTGTGTGTGTCTGTGCGTAGGAGGGTTGTTTAGTGTGTGTGTAGGATGGTTGTGTAGTGTGTGTGTGCCTGTGTGTAGGGGGGTTGTTTAGTGCGCGTGTGTCTGTGTGTAGGAGGGTTGTTTAGCGCGTGTGTGTCTGTGTGTAGGAGGGTTGTTTAGCGCGTGTGTGTCTGTGTGTAGGAGGGTTGTTTAGCGCGTGTGTGTCTGTGTGTAGGAGGGTTGTTTAGCGCGTGTGTGTCTGTGTGTAGGAGGGTTGTTTAGCGCGTGTGTGTAGGAGGGTTGTTTAGCGCGTGTGTCTTTGTGTAGGGGGGTTGTTTAGCGCGTGTGTGTCTTTGTGTAGGGGGGTTGTTTAGTGCGAGTGTCTGTGTGTAGGAGGGTTGTTTAGTGCGTGTGTCTGTGTGTAGGAGGGTTGTTTAGTGTGTGTGTGTGTGTGTCTGTGCGTAGGAGGGTTGTTTGGTGCGTGTGTCTGTGCGTAGGAGGGTTATTTAGTACGTGTGTGTCTGTGCATAGGAGGGTTGTTTAGTGCATGTGTGTCTGTGTGTAGGAGGATTGTTTAGTGTGTGTGTAGGATCGTTGTGTAGTGTGTGTGTGTGCCTGTGTGTAGGAGGGTTGTTTAGTGCGTGTGTCTGTGTGTCTGTGTGTAGGAGGGTTATTTAGTGCGTGTGTGTCTGTGCATAGGAGGGTTGTTTGGTGCGTGTGTCTATGTGTCTGTGCGTAGGAGGGTTATTTAGTACGTGTGTGTCTGTGCATAGGAGGGTTGTTTAGTGCATGTGTGTCTGTGTGTAGGAGGATTGTTTAGTGTGTGTGTGTGTCTGTGCGTAGGAGGGTTGTTTAGTGTGTGTGTAGGATCGTTGTGTAGTGTGTGTGCCTGTGTGTAGGAGGGTTGTTTAGTGCGTGTGTCTGTGTGTAGGAGGGTTGTCTTAAATTCATTATTATATTAAACCCTTGCTACTAAGAATCCTGAACATTAAGCAGTGACTGCAGTAAACCCAAATATCCCTCCATCCACATGCACACTGACGGGGGTCCAAGATACTGAAATATATGGAGTTATTAGGCTTCATCATGTGAAACTGTTTTATGCTGCGTTTAGACTGAAAAATTATCAATCAGAAAATCGTTCCAATGACCGAAATTGAACGATAATCATTCAGTTTAATTGCGGGCTGACAACTGAATAACGAACACGAATCGTTGGCTTCTCATTCGTTGTTCAGTTTCAGCCGGCATAAAATTCAGTGTTGGCTTGTGCACTTATCATGCAGAACCCATGGGAAGATTGTGGAGGATCCTTGTGGCTGCAACTAGACTTGTACTGTCTGGACTGGGGTACAGCGTATTAAAGGATGCCTGGTTTTCACTCTTTAAGCTTCATATGGAAGTGTGGAGTTTGCCGCAGGGAAACCCCAGCTTGTGTTCCCCAAATAGTCACGATCTGACAGCTGAACACAGCAGCTAGGAAATCTATTGGCGACAAATGCTACTCTAAGGCCGCCTGCAGCCGGCCGGGTCGGATCCCCTGCAAGAAAATTTTCGCAGTGGGATCCGACCCATGCCCCTGTAGAGACCTGCGGCTCACCTGCTTCCGCACCTCCTCTGCTCTTTTATGTGCTTTCTGCTGTCCAGCCAGCGCTTGCGCAGAGCGGAGACAGCGCCCCACTAGTGATGTTTCTGTGTGGGCCTCTGCGAGACCAACACAGAAATAGAACATGCCGGAATTTGTTTTCCACGCGTGTTTTCACGTGGACTAAATCACGGCTGTGTGCATAGGATTGCATTATGTAATGCAATCCTATGGCAGTGGGCACGGGCGGAAATTCTGCGGTAAATCCCGCCCATCTGCAGAAGGTCTAAGTTTCACCGATGAGAGTGGGGTGGGGGGCATGGGGGGACTCCACTGATCCTGCCTCCATCACCGATTTGTCACAGATCCAAGCACTCTTGTTGCTATGACCGCTTGGCACAGCAGAGCCTTGATTGATCACTCTAGCAGGATTGCAAGCGTGTAGTCATTAGAATACAGGAGGATCTGAAAACTTCTTCCAATACTTACGGTACTCTCTCCTAGCTTTACCAGTGATGCCTACTTTAATATCATTGTTTCACTAAAGTTGATTGTCAACAAAAAAAGAACGAGGGGGAAATAATACGTTCAACAAAGGGGGATAGCCTGAAACATTTACTACTGAAAGACTAGTCTGGTATACTTGCATTCTATTGGCCACATTTTTGAACATAGCGTTTAATAGGTCTTCCTTTATTTATTATTATTCATTATGTCAAAAGCACCCTTAATTCTATGACACTGTGCAAATGAAAAATAGGGGTATACCTACATATAAAGTATATATACTATTAATGATATAACCACACTAGAAATCTAAAACGTCCAGAACGATAAACAGCTACTACAAGGCTAACAAATGGATATGGAAGAAGAGCGGACCCAGCCCGTGAGGGCTCACAGTGTACAGGGCAAGGGAGAGTAGCAGGCGCTCCTGTTGTGGTGGCAGCAGGGTTACTGTAGGTCATAAGCTTTCATTTTCTTTATTTAGATTTATAGCAAATGCAAACCCTGTTGAAAATATTTCTCCATTATTACACAAAATAACCTGAATCTGAGGATTAGGATATCCTGCCATCAACATATGTCTCACTAAAATTTTCCTCAAAGCATAAAATTCTAAAGAAAATGACACAAGATATTTGTGTAACGGAAGAGACTCAGATGCCGAGCCAGGCAGGGCTTAGAGCATAAACAATGAGCACAAGCAACTGTAGCCATGGCAAGCTCCGGCCAGGTAACTACGCAGGTGACTGGATCTAGAAGAGTAAACAGCTTTACCTTTGAGGAAACGATCCTGTTATCTGGATACCTCTGAGGAATGTAAGCTTCAGTGCCCGGAGGAGGCTCTTTGTGACCGACATAAATGGTTCGATTGTCTACCCAATTTTCTTCTCCCGCACACTAGAAAACAACAAGAGTATATTAAATGCAAATACAACATAAGAAAAACAGATTTAATCATAGCAAAGGGGCTGCAGTTTATAGCACCAAGTGCACTGAACCAGAAGTGCTGACTCCAAGGGCTCCTTTGCATGGGCGTGTGGTTACAGCACATTATGCAAGCGGGTTTTGGCCGTGTAATACGCTGTAGCAATCTGCCATAAGCTGCAAATGTTGATGCTCACTTATATTCCTTGAAACACATGCGATCACAGAATATTCTATCTTGGCGAGTATTACTCGTGCATACACGCCAAGATAGTGCATGGCGGTTGGCGGCATGCAGTGAATTACACCTGTGTGAAGCCACCCTAATACCTACTAATTTTGCCATTTGCACGTTTTTCTTTGAAATTTGGTAGTGTCGAAAGCATTTAGGCAACAATGTCCAGCTCATCTTTTAAAACTCTTCAAAGTAGCCAATACTGAGTGGCTCCACTTCCTAGCACTAAATTGTAACTGTAGTGTGTCAGGTCAAATCTCAACCCTGATTAGTAAAATAAAAAATTACCGACTGCATGTGTATATATATAGGTCAACTATATAGGTCATCCCAAGAAATTCTACATGAGGCTTGAAAGCAACAGTAATTACTCTAAACTTTCATTACAGCTGGAACATGGAATCCTCCATATATAAATAGTAGCAGGAAGGAAGGCAGTGCTATTAGGCTTTGTTCACACTCTATGGTATGTTAATGTAATAACCAATACTCATTGTGAAAAAGGTTTTCCATCCATCATGGAAGACACAAAGGAAAAATCCTGGAGCACATAACCGAGACCTACTTCTGGGATCTATGCAGAGGAGAACAGTGCAGCAGGTTGCCATTTCCTGTTGGATGATGATGATTTTAATATTTTTACCACTACAAAGACCACTACCACTAGGAGACCTTAGAAGATTTGGGTAATTCACATGAAATATAAGAAAACCCTCGTCCACCAGAATCTCCAGACCCTGGAGTTTACAAGTGGTTTACCACCAAGAGGCTACAGAGTCATGATGGGCCATATTAGTGGTAGGAGAGAAGGGGGCTCCATTGTAGAAGTAGACTATACTAGTGGTGGGAGGGAAGGTGGGTTCTAGATTCAAGGTGGACTATACTAGTGGTGGCAGAGAAGGAGGCTCTAGGGTCAAGGTGAAGCATACCTCAGAAGTAAATGAAACTTCCCAGTGACAGTCCGTCTTTAATATATGTGTCTATGGGAAGCAGAAAAAATTCTGTGTATGCAAACTAAAAATAAAGACTACTTGCTGACAATTTTGTCAAAGATAAAAAGGTAGGTTTATGTAGTGCACTGCACAGCACTGTCAATGATTACTACCTCACTCATAATAAATCAATGATTCTTTGATAGTGCTCTACCTTTAATTCCAAAGTAGTGCTAGCAAACTGAAGACATGAAGGAAGTCTTTTAATTTGAAGTTGTAAGGTCTGTGAGGCTGCTAAGTGTAGTCTTTTTGGTGAAGCCCAATAAGATTTCAGTTGAGTCTCTCACAGGATCTCCAAATTCAGAATATCAGCACTGACCAATGGAGAGCGCACAAAGTACACAAGACAGATAGATGGATGGGTACAATGGAGTCAGACCAGAGACAGCTAGTCCCCTTTAAATCATAATAAAGGCAAAAAAAATTAGCACTCCAGAAATCCAATTGTTCAACGAACCCAGGATGTTGGCCACGAATCAGAATAGGTGTAAGATGCATACATTATTGCAAACTACAGGGGAAAGAAGCTCACATTTAGTTATTATTGAGTTCTGCTAGCGTACTCTATTGTGCCTGCCTACTATTGATAATGAACAGAGTGAAGGCAATGCTTGAGCTAAATACACTGTGCTAGCTATGCAATACAGGGATAGCACGTAATTAACCCTTAGTGATACTACAAAGCCTAGCAATTAATTTTAATTCTTCAGTTACTCTATCAAGGTCAAAATGTCAATACTTTTATTGTTACGTTTTTGGATAAATATAGCAGTCATTTTTTATTCAATTCTTTGAGGTCTCGGTATGGCCGGTTTCTCATCTGAGTGACAACCTATGGTTGGAGGTTCCGTCACAGTTGCAGCGCTTTTTCTTGTATTCAAAAGCCGGGCAGCTGGGTGGAAAGTGGGTGTAACCCACTATAGTCAACAGGGTCTGTCCGTTGATGTTCAGTTGTGTCCAGAGACAAAACCGTTTGGGCATTGGGGATTCTGCTTTCCTGCTCCCCGAACACCCTATCTCAGTGATGAAAACATTGAAACAAGCTTAAAGGGGTTGTCCCGAGGCAGCAAGTGGGTCTGTACACTTCTGCATGGCCATAATAATGCACTTTGTAATGTACATTGTGCATTAATTATGAGCCATGCAGAAGTTATAAAAAGTTTTATACTTACCTGTTCCGTTGCTGGCGTCCTCGTCTCCATGGTGCCGACTAATTTTCGCCCTCCGATGGCCAAATTAGCCGCGCTTGCGCAGTCCGGGTCTTCTGCAGTCTTCTATGGGGCTCCGTGTAGCTCCGTGTAGCTCCGCCCCGTCACGTGCCGATTCCAGCCAATCAGGAGGCTGGAATCGGCAGTGGACCGCACAGAAGAGCTGCGGTCCACGGAGGAAGAGGCCATCTTCAGCGGTGAGTAGAGAAGTCACCGGAGCGCGGGGATTCAGGTAAGCGCTCCGGTGAGCTTTCTTTACCTCCCTGCATCGGGGTTGTCTCGCGCCGAACGGGGGGGGGGTTGAAAAAAAAAAAAACCCGTTTCGGCGCGGGACAACCCCTTTAAGTTAGTTCCACATTACATTTGTATGAACACGGTGCGGATTCTATCCTTCATGCAGAGAACTGCATGGTGATGGAAACCAGAACGAAACCTGGTCGGCACCACTGGGGTAAATTTGTGAGAAGGAGACCTCTTTGGTCTCCAATCTCACATAGTTTCCATCCTTATCAGTCTTTTACACTAGACAGAAATGTGTAGAGGATGGCACTTACATGCTCTGCCCCTAATCACATGACTGACTTCATCAAAGGTCTTTTATTCCCAGTGAGGAAGTTACATGCTCTGTCCCTTATCACATGACAGTGACGTCATCACAGGTCCTGCATCCTTGTGCAGATTATGGGCGGGCTACAAACCCCCTGCGGCCTCAGTTGCTATGGAATACTAACACACACCTAGCCGGACAGCAGCCGTGTGCGTACAGGACCTGGGGGTGCAGGACCTTTGATGAGGTCAATGTCATGTGATATGGGGTGGAGCATGTAAGTCACTCACAAACCCTCTCGCTACTCACTCACGCACAGAGGGACAGGTAGTCGCTAGCATCTTGATGATGTCAACCCGGTTCCATCCCTATCAAGTTTTTTTTAAAGAAAACGAAAAGTTGGGATGGAGCAAAGGCTGAAATCACATAAACGTGAAAGCAGCCTTAGTTATTATATTCACCTGGAAGTGCAATTATAGTGATCATCTTTTAGAAGTAATCAGTCAGAACTAAGGCAGTTTTCAAAAAATGAAAAAGAATTGATAAAATAGCAATAAAAAGAATGACATTTAGAGCGGCGTGTCCTTGTTGCCATCTATATAGAAGAGATATCACAACCATTATGAAATATATGAATAATTTACATGCACCTTTGTTAAATGCATTATGTTAATGTATAGTCTAGAGCGGTATGACTGACAAAAAGGGCAAAGTTACCTGCCCTGTTAACAAGAGATGTAAGCAGCACGAGCCGTTTCCCATTACCGTATAACATCTTGTCAGTGCACCATAACAATTGGAAGAGCAGACACAATGCTCAAATTACCCCGCTCCGACTCGCAGAACAGACATGCTGTTTGACCTGAGCGGCGCGCACTTGTAAACAAGAAATTGTTAGCAATAAAATGCTTTCTGGGATGGAGTCAGACAAAGAGCGCATATCAGTTATCATCATAAAGCTCTCCTAGCATGGGCCCTGGGTACGCATTACTGCTGTATGCAACGTCTTAATGTAAATGATACTATTAAAAAAAACAAAAAAAAATATTTAAAAGCCATTACAATGCCTCCCGAAAGCACCAAATCACATTTATTATAGAAATGGTATCTGATGAGTTTGCTGTCTGACATTGATGAGTCTACAGTTACTGGAACAGTTTGAAAAGAATATCATAGCCTAAGCGGTCTTCTTAAGGAACTATTGTTTTAATGAAAAAAATGCAAAGCTCTGTCATAGCATAAATGGTCTGGGACATAAAATATTGACCCATCCTTTTAATCCGAGACGCACACTTCTGTAGGTTCCTAGCCATTGATTGCTGTCTCTGCTCAAAGCAGGATTCTTTTGGAAGTCATCTATTATTGCATACTTGTGACACTGCATGATTTCTGATGGAGAAATACACGAATTTTCACTGAATGCATTTTTAGGGAAATAGTTACCCATGTGAAAGTGTAAGGCCGCCTTCACACACAGCATAAGTGCTATGGAACTTCTGCAGCACATTTTGCTGCAGAAATTCCTCAACATTAAGGACTCATGTCCACGGGTGTGTCGGATTCCGCATGTGGGAGCCTGCAGCGGAATCAGACCCTACCCGCAGCCGAGGACACTGTGTACCTGTCCGGGTCTTCTATTTTCTGGTCTGCAGATGCATGCGGAAGCGCCGGCCAGCATGTGGGCGTGCATGTGCAGTACTTCTAACTCCTGCGTGGATTCCGCAAATCAAAACTGCCCGTGGACATTGGTTCCTACAGCACAAGCCATGTGGAAGAGATTTCAGAAATCTCCTTCACATGGAGTGGAAAAAAATAAAACAAAAGCAGGAAATTTAAGTCCTAAGTCTGCAGTATGTCTATTTAATTTGTGGATTACAACCCTTGCAATACAAGGGTCAAAATTGGCGAGACATCCGCTATAAAAACTGCAGCAAGATCCACACCACTTAGATGCATGTTTCGCCGCTGCGGCTTTGAAGCGTGAAGACAACTTTACTCCTACAAAAGTTTACCTCCAATGATGGAGAACTTCGATAAGTCATTTGTTTTCACTGGTGGGTTGTGATCTCCTAGACCCCTCTACCACTTATTAGAACCCGCCTCTAGGTTTCCGCAGCAAATGCTGCCTAGAGCATGCTATGGCAAAATGAGATTTCTTCTCGTGGAGGAGAAATCGCAGCATGCTGCAATTCTGTGCGGCTTTCGTGCTGACGCCTTCCATTGAAGTCAATGGAAGCCATCTGCCCCGCGACTATTCCGCAATGAGCATTGCAGAAGGGTCACGGTATCTGCGTCATTGCCTAGTGACAGCATGGGATAACCTGTATTGCGCATGTGCTGCGGCGTGCTGGCCGGCACATCCACAGCCCAAATTAGAAGACGGCGGACAGGTACGCCGGGGTCACTGGCCAGGCACAGGCTCGGATTCCACTGCGGTATCCCGTATGCGGAATCTGACCTGGTCGTGTTCAGGTAGCCTTAACCATTTGCACAGGAATTGCTTTCGTCTTCTCTCATGAGAAAAAACTGATCACTAGGACCAAACAATAGAACGCTGTATCGCATTACTCTAGGGAGAAACTCCCTGTTGCCAAACCCATCTCTAAATTCCCCTCGTCTTCATTCTCAATACTCATTCCCCCAACCCCTCTTAAAGGTACAATACTCCAAACAGAGTTTCACGGAAACAAACACTGTAACAAAATATGAACTTCCCCTTGGCATCTATACTACCTTCAAAACTAACTGCAGGAATACGGGCTAGAATTTGATACCAATGCTTTACAACATAGCTGAGGACTTTTACTCTCAATGAGGGCAAAAATGCCCTCATTGAGACACAGCGCATTTCCACGCACTAACCGTGCATTTCAGGTTCACGACCCTTCAGCTTAAAGATAGATGACATTCGCCTTAAGACTCAGACAACACAGACATAACCTTGTTTCCTCTGATCTGAGACGTCTGAGGACAGTCAGGCTGTCCCTGTATACACTAGACTGTCTAGAATTAGTTGACAGATCTCTAATGTGAATATAGCCAGCTTAACAGTGCTTTCCTCCATGCTATTAAATCCCATCTTGCCCGGTCTTTTTTATTGTGGAATGATGAAGAATAAAGTTAGCTGAGGCCAGGTAGCCTTAGATACTGTGATTGGAGAGATTTTTGTGACCTTGGGTTTGTTTTAGTAAACCAGCAACTCCTAGGATTCACCTCTATTCTTTTACCTCTCTGTGACTTAAAAGCGCATTTGCTTTTCAAACAAACAACTTGTGTTTATCTGATAGCCAACTAGCAAATACTTTAAAATACTTTATTTACACTTAATTAAGTTTGTGTGCTGGGAAAAAAAAAAAAAAAAAAAATCACTCTAATGTGCTGCCACTACAGGCCCATTTACATGCAAAGACAATATTTCAAACGATTGAAAGATTGACAATTTTAGCAATTGTTTTGCATAAACTGCTAATGGGCATTAATATCCATTAGCAGTTTATTACATTCATTTGCGTATAAATGAGCCTCCAGCAGCTGTTTGCAAATCCCAGCATGTGGTCTGGACTTCGCACTCAGTTGCATTGTCTTCGCATGGGCTGTCACAGGCTGTAAGCTTAATACAATGTAATCAGCAGCTCCCATAGAGAAAACAGAGTGCTGTGCCTGCTATCTCCCTCCGGCTCAACGATGGATTTTATGCTCACTAAAAAAATCATCATTCAGCCAAAGAGTGAAAGATGGGAAGCATTTACAAGCAGCGATTATCGCTCAAACGACATTGTTTGAAGGAATTTAGATGATAATCCTTGTGTGTAAATGGGGGTTAGGAGTCTCCTTTCCTTTAAAATTTACGGTCCACTGTCTGTTGGCAAGTGATGCCATACTCTAGTAGCAGAGATAATAGAACATGAAGTGGAGGAGTGGGGTGAGTCATGCTACAGAGGTCTATAGAGAGAATAGGGGAGGAGGAAGGATAGTTCTGAGACACACAGAAGTGCTGGATAATGCTGAGTTATTTACAGTTATTTATTCACATTTCCACTACTCAGTACTTTTCTAGCGTCGTCTTTGAAGGTGTTATATCTGTGTGTGTGTGCGCGTGTATCAGCAAGATTGATGTAGATCTGCCTTGCCACACACCGATTTGACTTTTGGCTATCTGAGAAGGCAGCACCAAGGGAACCCCAATTTTTATACTTGAACCCTCCAAGCACGATATGGTTTTTGTTGGGGGGGTCTCCACACAATTACTCACAAAGTCACTCCCAGTTGTGTGGCTGCTGATGCTGCACTGGACCAAGGTGCAGAGCTTGATAGTGCGAACAGGTGAATATACAGAGAAAAGGCATTGGTCATGGCTGGCAACACAATTGCAATAACTACGTCCAGGCAGAAGGTCAGGGCAGGCAGCTAACAATAAGGAATTACAGGCAGGAAACACAGAAGTCAGAATCTTTGGGAACACAGGTAAAAGGTCAGAATATGTAACTAATGGGGCCTTTGTCATAATTGACCAAATTCTTAGGCATCGACCATGAGCAAGGGGTGGCTGATGATTGGTGGGGAACCGGATTGAGGAGTGTGTGCTAGCCTGTTAAGAAAGGTGGTGGGAGTACATGGAGTCCTATGGGCAAAAGACAGAGTAAAGCAGGGAATTAAGTGTGGCGTACAGTGAGTGACAGACAGTGGCGCCCGACCATGGTCCCAGGAGTAGCAGCAGTGCATGCCATGACAAAGTGTGTGCTAGAGAGCAAAATCTGCAGCCTTTCTGCACAGTGTATGGAACACAGCATTATAGAAAACTCATAACACTAGCACAGAGACAACTGAGAACTTTACATATAGCCTGCCGAAGAAAAATGGTGATAAATGCAGGATAAAAGTAACACGATAGTCAGAAATCACGTTATTCCTCATGTAGGCACACTCAGCAGCCTATTCTGAAAAGTTATTTGAACAGTCAGGTATATTTCATTAATGGTTCAGACATATATTTTATCTACTTTTCCTTCTGATGCATTGTAGCATTGAACTAATAAGGTCATTCTCGACGTAAGGTTTCTGTAGAGATGGTGTTACCACTGGGGGCGCTGGAGCCCGGTTGCTGCGAGCTGCTCATCTGGGTGCTGCGGGGGCCTGGGCTGGCATCTGTCCATGGTTCCCCCACTCTGGTGGTTGTTCGCGGCGGCCGGTAGAGTGTCCCGCATCATGCGCATTTGTCCGCTGGTCGGACGCGAGGTGCTCGGGTCAGTGCACGCCGCCAGGGGGAGGCGGTTTTATGATTTCCCCCAGTTGTCATGCGATTTCTGCATATAAGCCTGGCTGGCCCAGACTCTCTCTGCCAGTGTTTGGTTTAGACTTGCTCTGCCTACACCCGCGTTTATTGACCTGATTTTCTCTTGTTTGAATTCGGACTTCTCGTGCCCCTAGTACTTTGCATGTGTCCTCTGGTTTTGACCCTGTCTGCTTCTCGAAGAATCTCTGGTTTGCTCCGTTTGTTTTCTGTCAGTTTCTCAGCGCTTCCTATCAGTTCCCCTGTCCCTCCTTCTGTGGGGTCCCTGTCCCTAGTGCAGCGCAGGGACTGTCGCCCAGTTATCGCCCTGGGGCCTAGCCCAGGGGGGCAAGTAGGTAGGGACACGGGAGAGGGCTGGTCTAGGGATCCCCTGTCCATCTGCCCCTACCAGCCTTAACAGTTTAATATGTGGTAAACTTAGATTCAACAATTAATGTGAAACAAATTAGATCAAATTCTAGAAATATTTGATTGTAGTGCTTATTAAATGTAAACTGACTATTGGGTAATAGAATCTTGTGTAATATCCTGAATAAGCCCAGATACATCACATGTTGGGAAATGTAGTACAAGTGCCTACTTGTTGGTCAGTCAGAATATTTTTCTTTCACTTAAGGGACATATGGAAGCAGCAATAAGAGAGATTTAACAGGATGTCTGCTTCGGATAATCCTTTTTTGATAGCGAAGCCTCCTGATTGCTGGGACCCCAGCGACTGATGTAATCTGTGGAAGAATCTGGCACGAAGGGTTTAGTTTTTCCTACAACACCACTGCAGGAAGAATGTGTTCAGATATACCAGGCCCTTCAGCGTAAAACTGCCTGCACACGGGTGGATTTGCATTACGAAATCCAGAGCAGGCGTCCACAGCAAATTCAGCCTGTAGCATGCTATGGAAAAGCGCGATTTCATGTCCACGAGCAGAAATCTACAGCGATCTTCTGCTTGCGGAGAAGAAATAGAAGTGTGCAGGGATTTTGTGCGAGCTCCGCATTGACTTCAATGGAAGCTGTCCGTCCCGTGGTCATTCAGCAGTCATCATTGCAGAATGGTTGCGAGATACGCGTCATCACCTTGCCCCGGCTCAGTGTCATCTACACTGCGCATGAGTGCTGGCACCCCGGCCGGCACATCAGCAGCACAGGAAAGAAGACGCTGGACAGGCATGCAGGGGCCACCGGCCGGGCACCAGGTCGAACTCCGCTGCAAGATCCGACCTGGCCGTGTGCAGCGGCCTACGAGATGCTCTTTGCAGCTGCCGTGACTTCTCAGGGTGCCTTCATGAGAGACATAATGTTACACCATAAAGAAATCTACCTTAAAACCCTCCATGTCTTACAATGCAAAGAACGTAATTCTGCAGCAAATCTGCATCAAAATCAAAAGCATGTAAAAGACATGGACCTTACAGCAAATTTATTTCTGTCGTTAAATTAAGCCCCATGTGAAGGCATCCTATTGTCTCTCTAACAGGGAACTTCCCTCAATTAGCTCATAATTCCTTAACAGATCATTTGGAAAATAAGCTCTTGCTCACGACCTGAAGGTTGCGAATTCAATACTCGCGTGGTTCTGGTAGCCGGCTCAAGGCTGACTCAGCCTTCCATCCTTCCAAGGTCGGTAAAATGAGCACCCAGCTTGGTGGGGTAATAAATAAATTACCTGAAAGTGCTGTGGAATAAGTTGGCGCTATACAAATTAGTCCCTAAAGACCACATATTGCAGTAAACTTTTCCATACAGGAGGGTCCCTTTAGCTTGTCAGTGAATTGAAGTATTGCAGTCTTGAATATGCTACCCCTTTTCTACTGACAAACAGCTTGCCAAGTGGATCCTGAAACAACCATAGGGACTGGATCGGGTAATTGATGACCAAAGGGAATTGCTGAAAATTATCTGAAAACCATTAAACTTTACTTATTTATGGAGAAAGAAGTATTTATAAAATATATCAGTTATGTCCACCTGCTGATCTATGCATAATCTGTAAAAATAAAGTCTTTGTAGCCAGGATTTGGAATGTCATCATTGCAGTAGAGAAGAAAATCAATATCAGGTATTTTAGAGATTAACTCACGAATGGCTGTCATTGTTTATGCTGATCAGGCAAGGGACTGTTTGTATCTGTTGTCTGTTATACTTTAAGTGACAGAAGATGCTGTACACAATGAACGCCAAATAAGATATTAATCTCCTCATACACCCTGTATATTTAGGATTTTGCAATTTATGATATTTTTCATTTAAAGTGCGCAGGTTTCCCTGTGTTAATGTATACATTTAGGGATTGTTAGGAAATAATTAAGACCATGTGCAAATCTAGGTCTCGTTCACATTTTATTAAAAGTGTTGGATCAAAGTTGGATTTTTCCGCTGAGTTTTAGAATTCTGCCATGGATTTTCATGCAGATCTGTGGGTTCATCCCCAGTCAATAGGGCAAATCCTTGTGCGGCAGACCAAAGCAGTTTCTGAAAAAATTCTGCAAAGAAACTGCGTTGGGAATTGACATGTCAATTTTTTTTTTCACAACTCAAATTTAAAAATGAAAGCAATGTAATAGTGCATCAGGTCACAAGGGAGATGTAAAGAGGAGAAGCTGTATGCAGCACAGAGGATGGCTTCTCCTCACACAGCACATGCATCCAGATTTGAAGCACACAGACATATGTGATGGGGAAATCTGTACATAAACCACAGCCATCATTCACAAAATATTGTACGTAAACTGCTGTGCATGCACTATTATTGACAGTACAGGCACAGTGTGAAGACTGCAGGCCTAAAGGATGGCCTAAAAGACTCCATGATGTCTCTTTTGCTTGTCTGTTATAATACTTAGTTAAAAAAATGTATATATTTTGTACGCTCTTCAACTGTTGCCTAGAAACATGCTAGAATGATCCATCTGGAGATACTAATTGAACCACCACCTGTGTTTTTGTCTTAAGATATTTCTTGCCCAAACTTACTAATGAGCTTTATAGGATGTATCTCAAGGCTAACATCTGTAAAGAGAAGGACAATTGATAAGAAACTGATATGTATTAAGAAACTGCTATTATTTGTATTTTTAATTGTATTTGGCATAAATACACTCGCTTTGTAAAATCCTATAAAGATTGAGCCTATGGCATAATAAACCAGAATGCGTTTCACATAGCATCATGCCTGTGTGTCTGCATTCTCCTGACCGATCAGTTACCTCTATAATTTGGAACCAGACAGCATATCAGGAAACCGTTGAATTTCCCTAACAGTGAAGAACACAGATCCGTAGTTACTCTTCCTATTCAGCTGTGCAGTTAGCTGAAGACAGATTCTCTAACAAAGTTGCATAGCTGAGGAGGTTTTCTACTAAAAATGTACAGAATAGGCTGATCAAATACACTGAAAAATGCTTATAATCGCCTAATCTGTACAGAAAAAAAATGTAAATGACAGTTTATGAGACTAAGATTTATATGGAGTGAGATAGCTCAATCACATATACAAACTCAAAAAAGGAAAACTGTTGAGTTTGTATATGTGATTGAACTGTCCCTACTGCTGTCTGTAGCCTCCGCCTATCCTTCTGCGATAAGTGTTTTTTTTGTTTTTTTCTTATGTGGTTTATACTACTTCCAAAAACGGTAGTATAAAACCAGCTAAGCCTAGAGAGTAGTATCCTGTTCTGAAGTCTCTCACCACGACAGCACAAGATTATGTCGCCTGAGCAATCAAAGGATGTTTCCAGGGGGTTTGGCAGCTTTCTGATGTAATTCCCTGCTTACATTCATTCTTCCATGCTGATGATACGTTATTAAATGTACATCTACGCGGAAAACTGCACGCATATGCAACCATACGCAATTTGCTTCTGTGATGAGTCACAGGTCTTTTACTTCGGATATCTGCAAGCAGAATTTGACCCGTTTATGTGAGCCCATCCTAAAATCATATTGAAAATTTAAGGGAAATCTAGCTGAGATGGTACTCCAACCCTTTAGTGCATGCAAAATATTCAACAGTGATATGAGATAGCTGTTGGAGAGAGAGAGTGGGGAAAGGGCAGCATGTTATACATGTGGTTGGAGTGTAAGAGGATTCATACATACCAGTAAGAGATATCAGCCCTAATTTCCAGCTTTATGGAAGAAGAAATACCCCTGCATCCAGAATTAGAACTATTAAATATTGGCCTAGATATAATCCCCAGAGCCCTGCGATGGCTCACAAATACTGCAAGATCTTAGTGGCAGCTCAGATAGGAATAGCAGCACAAGTCGACATGTACATCAACAGCAAAGGAGATAACAAAGTAAACATGTACTATCACTATGATTACTGATAGGAAAGAAGGATAGGAAGGGAGATCTGCAGTTGTAATAAGGACTAGATACAATAGCAAGCAACTTCTACCAATACAATGTGCTAAAGATGCATTGATTGTTTTGTGTTATTTTTTTCTCTTGGTCAGGTGTTTGAAAAAGGTGGGTGAAATTGTGCATAAATTATTGTATACAGTCATATACACAAAATAATAATAAAAAATAACCTTCAGGAATGATCTGCAAAATACATCATGTACAACATAAAATTCTTGTAACTTCAATACTAAGGTCTCATTCACACGACTGTGATGTCAGCGTGCATTACGGAGAATGGAGTCAATGAAAGTAAATGGACTTTCATTGATCCGTTCACATTAGTGTATAAACACTGTGCGAATATACACGTGAGAAATAGATTGCAGCATGCTCTACTTCTCGGTGTACCACACAGCGCGAGCCCTATACTTTCGTATTGGCAGCGTATGCAACCGCTGTCCATACACAATACATTGCGTATGGGTGGCAATTCATACGCAACCCCACTATGAAACAGAGCGAGTCACACTCCTCTGCCCCCTACAACATACAGGAATTATGTATTACGTCAGGACAAAGCTGGTAGACCCTTAGCTAACACTTTTCTGTATGCCATGAAAGACATTGATTCAAGTATATTATATATTACAGGATATAGACATTAAATAACCAGCAGGGTTGTTCAGGTCAAATGGTGAGTAAATCCAATATATAATGTGTGGGTATTAGTGTATCTTGACGCCACCAGGAAGCTAGGGGTTCGACAAGTGAACGCGCCTCTCACCCCCCCAGCTCCCCATAGGCAGACGTTTGTAAGGTCCTAGCAGCACACTGTTTAGAGAGGTTTGCGGGCCCTAGACGTTTAGGGTTAGGGTTTTTTTTTTCTAGGGAGGGTTATAGTATCACTTTTAAAAAATTCAATGTAACAGGTGTTACATGCAAGCATTAATAGTTAATTATGTAAGGCTTACTGCAAAATAACCGCTAACCCTAACCGTCCAAGGTCAGCAAAAATCAGTAAACACTGTGCTGCTACATGATGCAGCAATATGCGGTCACCCTTTCATGTGGGCTGCCCAACCGCTGGCTATGGACAGAAAGGTGATGGAGAGCGGGGAGCAGCATTACCCAGGAAGGCTCTGGAGTGCACGGTCCTGGCCCCGCTACATCACCATCATGTGCATGTGTGTAGCAGGCGCCGCAGCGCAAACAGTGGGGAAGGGGGCGACGCTACTCTGCTGATGGCGTTGCCCGAGCATAGACTCCATGTCCTGCCGGCGGCACACTGGAGACCTAGCCCCTGCAGCAGCAGCGGGGAGACCAGGGGTGATCAGCAGTGGGGGAAGGGGCACCCAGCAGAGAAAAGCAGCTAGGAGTTAATGTTATGGCCGGGGAGCCAGGAGAAGTGAAAGCAGGCTGACTGCTAAACTACAAGCATCATCGGGGAGTTTTACATGTCGCTGGGGCAGGGGAGCTGCTCACTGTTACAGCAGCAGCGGGAAAGGCAAGTCTTGGCCGTGAGCAGAGGGGAGAATAATACACACCTTCCAGAACCTGAAGGGGAACCATCTGTGCAGCCAATGAGGTACTGGGGGCGTTACCAGGCTGTCAGTGCTCTCTCCAGCACTATTTTCTGGTGGCATCAAGGTACACTAATACCTAATGTGTGTACACACATACACTCACTCCCTGGAGAGGCAGAGATTGTGGAGATTGTTATCATAGTGTTTGCAGATCTGTCAGCCTGCAGTCTCTGAGTGTAAGGGAACACCCCTGTGAAGATAGCTACTCCTCCCATTGCTAAGAAAACATCAGTGTGTCCTTGCTACAACAGAAGCTCTATACCTAAAGATAGAAAGTGGATTGCAGAGAAGCTGGAAGAGAGACCCCTAGTGGCAGCCACTTCAAAGGTGATTTACAGTGATAAAGCAACAAAATTTTTAATACAAGTATATTACAAAAATTATGAGGCTAACACAAGCTAGTGGATGAGCAGTTGTCTGAAAAGTTAGTACCTCTTTAAATTCTGAGCAATGCTCGTGGTTTACTGTATGTATTTATGGGAAGGAACACAGTCCATCCTGTTTTAAACAAAGTAAGGTCACTCTTTAATGCCTCATGCTCTAAGTACTGCAAATTAATCTGTTTCTGGTCAGTGAAGAGCTCTGCTTACTCATATCCTGATACTAGAGATGAGCGAACGTGTTCGGCTCCGCCCCTTTTCGCCCGAGCACCGAACTTTGCGAGCAATTCCGTGCTCGGGCGAAAAAAGTTCGGGGGTCGCCGTGGCAGCGCGGGGGGGTGCGGCGGGGAGTGGGGGGGAGAGGGAGAGAGAGAGGGCTCCCCCCTGTTCCCCGCTGCTGCCGCCTGCGCCGCCGCGCCTCTCCCCGCCCCCCGGCGCCGGCCGAATCTTTACGCGCGGACACTGAAGTCCTCGGTAAAGCCGGTGTCTGGGTGCGTAAGTGTTCGTTTAGAACATGTTCGCTCATCTCTACCTGATACCCATTGGCTCTATTGCATTAGTTATTCTGTTAGATTTTAAATGTTGAATATGGAAGTTGAAAATAATCACTCAGAAGTAGCAAATTCATCTTTAACATGGATATATAAGGGCAGCGTGAAGAAAATAAATATTAATGCTTGGCTAATGTCTATTTCACTTGTTTGGTTGAAAGTCTCAGCACAAGAGTATGAGGTTTGATCTGTATAGTATTCAAATTTGCATATTGTATTACATATTGTTCTGGGTTCAATCATTTGTGCCACATTTTACCTTGAGGGACACTCAAAAAATCTTTGCACAGGGCTCACAAATATGTTGAAGTATCTACAGCATAGACCATACCTTACACTTTCATCATCATTCGGTTTTGTTTTATTAATTGAAATGGTACATTGCAGCCAAGATACGATCCTCAAAGATAATAGGATCTTTAGAATACAACATGTATATTGACTGGCCACACACACAGATTTACCCTTTTAAACATTCTTATCTATATACAATTGTACAAGCACATGTATATAGTATTGTACAAGCACGGTACTGTATTATGTATTGTACAAACATAGAACTGTATATAGACCAATGTACTAAAACAAGGGTATAGAATGCCAGTCCTCAGGGACCCCCAACAGGTCATGTTTTCAGGATTTCCTCAGTATTACACGTGATGTAATTATTGTCAGTGCCTCAGCCATTGCCACAGGTGTTCTCTCTATAGGATATCCTGAAAATTAGTCCCTGAGGACTAAAGTTGTGCACCCCTATGCTAAAACATTAAAACCACCTGCTTAGTACTATGTAAGTCCACTTGTACCAGCAAAATAGCTTTGACTGATCAAGACATAGATACCACAGGACAGCTTCAGAGGTCCAGTTAAGTCCGGCAGCAAGAACTTAGCAGCAGCCTCTGTAAGCCCTGTAACCTGTGGTGGGACCTTCATGGACCAGACTCTTTTTTCAGCACATCTCATGGATGCTTGATCAGATTATAATCGGGGGAATTTGAAGGCCAAGTCAACACCTTAAATATTTTGTCATATTCCATAGGCTCAATGCACACGGGTGGCTCTTTGCTGCGGAATTTGTGGTAGGCATCAGGCCGCGAATTCCGCAGCAATGTCCATCCATAGCATGCAATGTAAAAGGATTCTTCCATGCACACAAGCGGAAATCACGCTCGCGGAGAAAGAATTGCAGCATGTTCTATTTTGGTGCGGGACTCGCACAGACAGCTTCCATTGTAGTCAATGGAAGCCGTCTGGCCTTTGGCGATTCCAAAAGGTCAATTTCAAAATCAACACAGATCTGTGATGGCACGGCATTCTCTGTACTGCGCATGTGAACTGGTGCGCTGGCCTGGCACATCCGCAGCACAGAAAAGACAATCCGGACAGATACGCCGAGTGTTACTGGCTGGCACAGGGTCCGATTCCGCTGCAGAATACGACCCGGCCACGTGCATTCTTTAACATTCTTGGCAGTGTGCAAGGGGCCACTATCCTGCTGAAAGAAGCCACCACCAATAGAGAATGCCATGAAAGTGGGCAGCCGTCTGGATCCTCTTGTTCCTGTTAAGTAGTGTACATTGCCAGCATTCTCCTTCCTGCAGGTCAATGTACACTACATCACTAGTTACATAGCATTTACTGCCTAGCAGGGAATGCCGATCCTTGGCAGCCTACTTTAGTGCGCAGGCACGGGGTCTCGCCACTATACATACTATATGAACACTAGGGGAGAGACCTGGCAAATGTGCACTAAAGCAGGCTTTCCCTGCTAGGCAGTGAAGGCTATGTCACTAATGACATAGCGTACATTGACATTAGAGATGAGCGAACACCAAAATGTTCGGGTGCTCGTTATTCGGAACGAACTTCCCGCGATGCTCGAGGGTTCGTGTCGAACAACGAACCCCATTGAAGTCAATGGGCGACCAGAGCATTTTTGTATTTTGCCGATGCGCGCTAAGGTTTTCATGTGTGAAAATCTGGGCAATTCAACAAAGTGATGGGAACGACACAGCAACGGATAGGGCAGGCGAGGGGCTACATGTTGGGCTGCATCTCAAGTTCACAGGTCCCACTATTAAGCCACAATACCGGCAAGAGTGGGCCCCCCCCCTCCCAACAACTTTTACTTCTGAAAAGCCCTCATTAGCATGGCATACCTTTGCTAAGCACCACACTACCTCCAACAAAGCACAATCACTGCCTGCATGACACTCCACTGACACTTCTCCTGGGTTACATGCTGCCCAACCGCCCCCCCACAGCGCACACCAAAGTGTCCCTGGGCAGCCTTCAGCTGCCCTCATGCCACACCATGCTCATGTCTATTTAGAATTGCGTCTGCCATGACGAGGGACCGCAGGCACACACTGCAGAGGTTGGCACGGCTAGGCAGCGACCCTCTTTAAAAGTGGCGGAGCGATAGCCCACAATGCTGTACAGAAGCAATGAGAAATAGAATCCTGTGCCACCGCCATCAGGAGCTGCACACGTGGGCATAGCAATGGGGAACCTATGTGCCACACACTATTCATTCTGTCAAGGTGTCTGCATGCCCCAGTCAGACCGGGCTTTTTAATTCATAGACACAGGCAGGTACAACTCCCTATTGTGAAGTCCCTGTCGACCCACAGCATGGGTGGCTCCCTGGAACCCACCGGCGGTACACAGAAATATCCCATTGCATTGCCCAACACAGCTGAGGTAGTAATGTCGTGCTTAATGCAGGTGGGCTTCGGCCCACACTGCATGCCCCAGTCTGACTGGGGTTCTTTATAAGTGTACAGATGTAGTAAAAACTCCGTGTGCACCTACAGCATGGGTGGGTGCCAGGAACCCACCGGCGGTACATAGAAATATCCCATTGCATTGCCCAACACAGCTGAGGTAGTAATGTTGTGCTTAACCCTTTCCAATCCAATTTGTATATGGTTTTCCTAGGGGGCTTACTCTTTTACTGCCGTTATACAACGGCGCTATATGCTGGCTAAAGCCAGTACTGCATGAGCTGACACGTAGGATAGGCTCCGACAGCAGAGAGGCTGGCAATATACAGTAAGAGAACCCCGACGGACGTCTACCAACAACGGAGCTGTACAGCCTTAAACCCTAATGTCTTCACAGGTCACACAGTGGACTGGAAAGGGTTAATGCAGGTGGGTTTCGTCCCACACTGCATGCCCCAGTCAGACTGGGTTTCTTTATAAGTGGAAACAGATGCATTTATAATTCCCTGTGGACCCACAGCATGGGTGGGTGCCAGGAAGCCACCGGCGGTACATAGAAATATCCCATTGCATTGCCCAACACAGCTGAGGTAGTAATGTCGTGCGTAATACAGGTGGGCTTCGGCCCACACTGCATGCCCCAGTCAGACTGGGGTTCTTTAGAAGTGTACAGATGTATTAAAAACTCCGTGTGCACCTACAGCATGGGTGGCTCCCTGGAACCCACCGGCGGTACATAAAAATATCCCATTGCATTGCCCAACACAGCTGAGGTAACGTCAGCTGTAATGCAGGTGGGCTAAAAATTAATTTGATTACACTGTAGGCGAGGGCCCACAAAAATTGCTGTATCAACAGTACTAATGTACATCCCAAAAATTGGCCATGGCCAGCCAAGAGGGCAGGTGAAACCCATTAATCGCTTTGGTTAATGTGGCTTAAGTGGTAACTAGGCCTGGAGGCAGCCCAGTGTAACGAAAAATTGGTTCAAGTTAAAGTTCCAATGCTTTTAAGCGCATTGAAACTTATAAAAATTGTTCAGAAAAATTATTTGAGTGAGCCTTGTGGCCCTAAGAAAAATTGCCCGTTCAGCGTGATTACGTGAGGTTTCAGGAGGAGGAGCAGGAGGAGGAGGAGGAGGAATATTAGACACAGATTGATGAAGCAGAAATGTCCCCGTTTTGGATGGTGAGAGAGAACGTAGCTTCCATCCGCGGGTGCAGCCTACGTATTGCTTACGTATCGCTGCTGTCCGCTGGTGGAGAACAGAAGTCTGGGGAAATCCAGCCTTTGTTCATCTTGATGAGTGTTAGCCTGTCGGCACTGTCGGTTGACAAGCGGCTACGCTTATCTGTGATAATTCCCCCAGCCGCACTAAACACCCTCTCCGACAAGACGCTAGCCGCAGGACAAGCAAGCACCTCCAGGGCATACAGCGCTAGTTCAGGCCACGTGTCCAGCTTCGACACCCAGTAGTTGTAGGGGGCAGAGGCGTCACCAAGGATGGTCGTGCGATCCGCTACGTACTCCCTCACCATCCTTTTACAGTGCTCCCGCCGACTCAGCCGTGACTGGGGAGCGGTGACACAGTCTTGGTGGGGAGCCATAAAGCTAGCCAGGCCCTTAAAGACTGTTGCACTGCCTGGGATGTACATGCTGCTCGATCTACGCACATCCCCTGCTACCTTGCACTCGGTACTGCGCCTTCTGCCACTAGCGCTGTCGGCTGGGAATTTTACCATCAGCTTGTCCGCAAGGGTCCTGTGGTATAGCAACACTCTCGAACCCCTTTCCTCTTCGGGAATCAGAGTGGGCAGGTTCTCCTTATACCGTGGATCGAGCAGTGTGTACACCCAGTAATCCGTAGTGGCCAGAATGCGTGCAATGCGAGGGTCACGAGAAAGGCATCCTAACATGAAGTCAGCCATGTGTGCCAGGGTACCTGTACGCAACACATGGCTGTCTTCACTAGGAAGATCACTTTCAGGATCCTCCTCCTCCTCCTCCTCCTCCTCCTCCTCAGGCCATACACGCTGAAAGGATGACAGGCAATCAGCCGGTGTACCGTCAGCAGCGGCCCAAGCTGTCTCTTCCCCCTCCTCCTCATCCTCCTCATGCTCCTCCTCCTCCTCCTGTACACGCTGAGAAATAGACAGGAGGGTGCCCTGACTATCCAGCGGCATACTGTCTTCCCCCGCCCCCGTTTCCGAGCGCAAAGCAGCTGCCTTTATGGTTTGCAGGGGATTTCTCAAGATGCATAGCAGAGGAATGGTGACGCTAATGATTGTAGCATCGCCGCTCACCACCTGGGTAGACTCCTCAAAATTACCAAGGACATGGCAGATGTCTGCCAACCAGGCCCACTCTTCTGAAAGGAATTGAGGAGGCTGACTCCCACTGCGCCGCCCATGTTGGAGTTGGTATTCGACTATAGCTCTACGTTGTTCATAGAGCCTGGCCAACATGTGGAGCGTAGAGTTACACCGTGTGGGCACGTCGCACAGCAGTCGGTGCACTGGCAGCTTAAAGTGATGTTGCAGGGTGCGCAGGGTGGCAGCGTCCGTGTGGGACTTGCGGAAATGTGCGCAGAGCCGGCGCGCCTTTACGAGCAGGTCTGACAAGCGTGGGTAGCTTTTCAGAAACCGCTGAACCACCAAATTAAAGACGTGGGCCAGGCATGGCACGTGCGTGAGGCTGCCGAGCTGCAGAGCCGCCACCAGGTTACGGCCGTTGTCACACACGACCATGCCCGGTTGGAGGCTCAGCGGCGCAAGCCAGCGGTCGGTCTGCTGTGTCAGACCCTGCAGCAGTTCGTGGGCCGTGTGCCTCTTATCGCCTAAGCTGAGTAGTTTCAGCACGGCCTGCTGACGCTTGCCCACCGCTGTGCTGCCACACCGCGCGACATCGACTGCTGGCGACATGCTGCTGCTAACACATCTTGATTGCGAGACAGAGGAGGAGGAGGAGGAGGAGGAGGGTGCTTTAGTGGAGGAAGCATACACCTCCGCAGATACCACCACCGAGCTGGGGCCCGCAATTCTGGGGGTGGGTAGGACGTGAGCGGTCCCAGGCTCTGACTCTGTCCCAGCCTCCACTAAATTCACCCAATGTGCCGTCAGGGAGATGTAGTGGCCCTGCCCGCCTGTGCTTGTCCACGTGTCCGTAGTTAAGTGGACCGTGGCAGTAACCGCGTTGGTGAGGGCGCGTACAATGTTGCGGGAGACGTGGTCGTGCAGGGCTGGGACGGCACATCGGGAAAAGTAGTGGCGACTGGGAACTGAGTAGCGCGGGGCCGCCGCCTCCATGATACTTTTGAAGGACTCCGTTTCCACAACCCTATACGGCAGCATCTCAAGGCTGATGAATTTTGCTATGCGGACGGTTAACGTTTGAGCGTGCGGGTGCGTGGCGGCGTACTTGCGCTTGCGCTCCAACAGTTGCGCAAGCGACGGCTGGACGGTGCGCTGAACTACACTGCTGGATGGGGCCGAGGACAGCGGAGGTGAGGGTGTGGGTGCAGGCCAGGAGACGGTAGTGCCTGTGTCCTGAGAGGGGGGTTGCATCTCAGTGGCAGGTTGGGGCACAGGGGGAGAGGCAGGGATGCAAACCGGAGGCGCTGAACGGCCTTCGTCCCACCTTGCGGGGTGCTTGGCCATCATATGTCTGCGCATGGTGGTGGTGGTGAGGCTGTTGGTGTTGGCTCCCCGGCTGAGCTTTGCGCGACAAAGGTTGCACACCACTGTTCGTCGGTCGTCAGGCGTCTCTGTGAAAAACTGCCAGACCTTTGAGCACCTCGGCCTCTGCAGGGTGGCATGGCGCGAGGGGGCGCTTTTGGAAACACTTGGTGGATTATTCGGTCTGGCCCTGCCTCTACCCCTGGCCACCGCACTGCCTCTTGCAACCTGCCCTGCTGATGCCCTTGACTCCCCCTCTGAAGACCTGTCCTCCTGAGTAAGCGTTGCACACCAGGTGGGGTCAGTCACCTCATCGTCCTGCTGCTCTTCCTCCGAATCCTCTGTGCGCTGCTCCCTGGGACTTACTGCCCTTACTACTACCTCACTGCAAGACAACTGTGTCTGATCGTCATCGTCCTCCTCACCCACAGAAAGTTGTTGAGACAGTTGGCGGAAGTCCCCAGCCTCTTCCCCCGGACCCCGGGAACTTTCGAATGGTTGGGCATCAGTGACGATAAACTCCTCTGGTGGGAGAGGAACCGCTGCTGCCCAATCTAAGCAGGGGCCCGAGAACAGTTTCTGGGAGTGTTCCCGCTCCTGAGCAGGTGTTATTGTAGTGGAGTGAGGAGGCTGGGAGGAAGGAGGAGCAGCAGACAGAGGATTCGGATTGGCAGCAGTGGACGGCGCAGAACTGCGGGTAGACGATAGGTTGCTCGAAGCACTTTCTGCCATCCAGGACAGGACCTGCTGACACTGCTCATTTTCTAATAACCGTCTCCCGCGTGGACCCATTAATTGGGCGATGAATGTGGGGACGCCAGAAACGTGCCTCTCTCCTAATCGCGCAGCAGTCGGCTGCGACACACCTGGATCAGGAGCTTGGCCTGTGCCCACACCCTGACTTGGCCCTCCGCGTCCTCGGCCGCGTCCACGTCCTCTAGGCCTACCCCTACCCCTCAGCATGCTGTATTACCAGTGATTTGATTTCACAGGCAGGAAATAAATTGGCGCAAGACTGCAGGCCAAATATAATTTTTTCCCTTTTTTGAAAACGAAAGGCCCCACTGCCTCTAGTGAATGAATAATCTAAGTTTAATAACTGTGCTGTTTTCCTGCTAATGTGTCACAGAACGTGAGGGTAGCAGAGTTATTAACTGTGGCAGAGCAGGTATTTTTTTTCCCAATTAAGGAAAGCAAATGGCGAAGCCAGGAGTAAAACGTAGCTGGGTGCGTATGATTTTTACAGGTTGCAGACGCAGCCGACACGTGTCCACCGGCGTTAGGACGGACAGAGGCAGGACAAATAGAATTATTTTCCGTTTTTTTGCACCAAAAGGCAGCACTGCGTATATTCTATGAACATGAGAAGTTTAATAACTGTGCTGTTTTCCTGCTAATGTGTCACAGAACGTGAGGGTAGCAGAGTTATTAACTGTGGCAGAGCAGGTATTTTTTTTCCCAATTAAGGAAAGCAAATGGCGAAGCCAGGAGTAAAACGTAGCTGGGTGCGTATGATTTTTACAGGTTGCAGACGCAGCCGACACGTGTCCACCGGCGTTAGGACGGACAGAGGCAGGACAAATAGAATTATTTTCCGTTTTTTTGCACCAAAAGGCAGCACTGCGTATATTCTATGAACATGAGAAGTTTAATAACTGTGCTGTTTTCCTGCTAATGTGTCACAGAACGTGAGGGTAGCAGAGTTATTAACTGTGGCAGAGCAGGTATTTTTTTTCCCAATTAAGGAAAGCAAATTGCGAAGCCAGGAGTAAAACGTAGCTGGGTGCGTATGATTTTTAAAGGTGTCACACGCAGCCGACACGTGTCCACCGGCGTTAGGACGGACAGAGGCAGGACAAATAGAAATATTTTCACTTGTTTTCCCACCAAAAGGCAGCACTGCGTATATTCTATGAATAACAACTGTGTTGTGGCCCTGCCTATACAATTCTTTCCCTGCAGTATCAATGGAGGGTGGAATGCTCTGCAGAGGCGATTTTGAGAAGCAAAAAAAAATGCAGCACAGCTAACAGCAGCCTGGACAGTACTGCACACGGATAAATATGGCCCTAGAAAGGACCGTTGAGGTTCTTGAAGGCTACACTCACTCCTAACACTCTCCCTGCCTATGCAGCACTTCTGTCCCTAATGCCAGGTGCAACGCTCTGCAGAGCCGATTTTGAGAAGAAAAAAAATGGCACTGCTAACAGCAGCCAACACACAGCTATCAGTGGCCCTTATAAGGACCTTTGGGGGGTCTTGAAGCCTACACTAACTACCAATTCTTTCCCTACAGCAGCTCCGGTACAAACAGCACTGTCCCTCAGCTAACTCACCAGGCATCTGAGCCGAACCGCGGGAGGGGCCGACTTTTATGTTCGGGTGACACCTGATCTTCCCAGCCACTCACAGCAGGGGGGTGGTATAGGGCTTGAACGTCACAGGGGGAAGTTGTAATGCCTTCCCTGTCTTTCAATTGGCCAAAAAAAGCGCGCTAACGTCTCAGGGAAGGAAGTGAAAGTAACCAGAACACCGCATGGTGTTCGTTACGAATAACGAACATCCCGAACACCCTAATATTCGCACGAATATCAAGCTCGGAAGAACACGTTCGCTCATCTCTAATTGACATGCAGGAAGGAGAATGCTGGCAATATACACTACATAATAGCAAGAAGAGGATCTGGACGGCTTGTGGTGAGGTGACCCGGGGAACTTAAGGAGCCAGGAGAAGATCGGCAAGGTGAAGATCTGGTAAGAAGACTGCCTGGAGAGGAATGGGGAACTACTGAATTTTATTTTTTTTATGACAGGACTCCTTTGTAATAACATCCACACGAATGTCTGGACCCATATGCAGGAATCTATGGTTGCCTCCTTTTCCTGTTCAATATATTAGCAAGAATGGGCTGTAGAGTTGCTGCCTAACATATCCCACCCCTGGTGCAACTATCACCAGATAATTATAATCAATGTTATTCACTTCACCCATCAGTGGTTTAAATGTTATGGCTAATGGTCTATTGCAATACGTTATTGGCAAAAAAATGAGGAATGTAGTAAATCCTGTTTACTGCAAAATATGACTGATAACAGGGAATAGGCACTTACATGGAGGTCAAAATAATTTGTGTTTAACTAATAGGCAAGAATACATGTATATTTCAAACAGTGTTCTACAATTGAACAAAGTCTTATTGGTTTCCATTCAATTAGGCTTTGGCACTTGTTGGGCTACTTCTGCGGGATGTCATTTGTGACATAATTTATTTGTGGTTAGAAAATCTAGGAGATGACAGAGTTACAGATAATCCATATATGGACTTAGACTAATGTGTATTTCTGTCCCAGGGAAGGATTGCTTAACAGGCTAGGGACACTTAAAACTGAAAAAAAAAAATCTTTTAAAAAATTGCATATATAGTCATCAGAAAAACTAAGGACATCCTCTTCGAGTTCTAAGGTTTTACGTATCGGAACATCATTAAAAAAACATAAGGATCTCATTAAAAAAAAAAAATCAGAACTCCAAATTGTTTGGAAATGGCCCTATAACCCTTCCTATATTGATGAGAAGCAACAATAACTTCTTTGAGACCATTGCTGATGTGTCTCCTCCTTGGCATTGTGCTAAAATACACCCAAATGCTCCATACCAGTAAATTGCTCAAACTGCTAGGTGGTCACATTTGCTGTTGACTACATACATCCACATATACACTTCGTTACTACTCTTCTATACCTTACTTTCTGTAAAATGGACTACGTTTCCGGTATAACAGCTCCCCTTCAAAGTGATTAAGTGGTGATAAGAGTAGACTTTTAGCACCTATCCATAGGATAGGTCATAAAACTCTGATGAGTTGGGCTATCTCACCGAGACACCCACTGCTCCCGAGAATAGGGGTCCCGTGTCCCCTCTCTGCAGTGATTTGAAGATTGAATGGAGCACCAGGCAAGTATGCATAGTGACGTTCCATTCATTTCAATGGAGCCAATGAAAATAGCCAAGTACAAGAGCTTGGCTATCGCTGGCAGTCCTACTGAAGATGAATGGAGTCGCACAGCTCCAGTCAAGCTACTCCTGACTGCGGGGGTACAGTGATCCCGCAGTGAGGAGGAGAAAGGGACACGAGACGACTATTCTCAGATTCAGTGGAGGTCAGAGCACTAAGACCCCAACCGATCAGATTTATCACCTATCCTATGAAAAAGTGATAAAAGTCAATTCTGGAAATCTCCTTTAACCCTTTCCAATCCACTGTCTGACGTCTTCCTACATTCTGATTGAAGCTTGTACAGCTCCAACGTCAGAAGACGTCCGACAGGGTATTCTTACTGTCTATTGCCAGCCACTCCGCTGTCAGAGCCTCTCTGGCGCACACACACTGGCTTTAGCCAGCAGAGGGCACTATTGTATACCAGCAAAAAGAGAAAGCCTTTTAGGAAACCCTGAATCCAAAATTGGATTGGAAAGGGTTAATAGATCAAGGGACAAAAATAAATACTGCTGTAAAGCACAATCTGCTTTTGGTTCCTTCCTCCTAGTACCCGGTCTTAAGTTTTTATCCATATGAATATATAATTGGTTTCAAAGAGCTTTTGTTATTTCTTCCCTATGAGCTCCATGTGCTTCTGCTGAGTAGTGACAACTGGATACTGTATACTAATCCATAATATGTGAAGGTGTCAATTATAAAACCAGTAAACGAAATAGATGGGAGTGTGATTGTCACATAATGTAGAGGAGTGTATATTATGTACCATATCAGGCTTGTATCACTTAATGTGCACTATATACTTCCACTATTCTTTATACATCATTGATGCATTTTATGTCAGGCCACAATAAGGAAACAGATATTTATTGAAGCAAAATAAGTGTGAGAATTTAACTAAATTGTAACATCATCTGAAAGCCAAGTTCCTCAAATAAGTCTACAATAACATAGTGTGCACAATGTTCTGGAATAAAGTGATATCTGTAGGAATTGTATTAGGCCAGTTTCACACGGGCGACAGCAATATCGCTGCGAGAAAAATCGTAGCGATATCATATCTGTATTCCGTGCTATATCTCAGCTTTTTCTTGCGGCGATATCCCGATTTTGTGTCACTACAAAGTCACGCGACTTTGTAGCGCTCTTTTGCCGGCATTTTCGGGGGGACATGAAATTTAAGCCCTACCCATAAAAAAGGCCTATCAAGCGCAGGCAAAAAACACAACTATACGTGAGGATACGCAGTTACACGCCTCGGTACAGCGGTGCGTTTTACCATATATTTGTGTGAGCCCGGCCGGGGTTGTCCCGCGCCGAAACGGGTTGTTTTTTTTTTCAACAGCCCCCCCGTTCGGCGCGAGACAACCCCGATGCAGGGGTTAAACAAGAAAACCGGACAGCGCTTACCTGAATCCCCGTGCTCCGGTGACTTCTTACTTACCTGCTGAAGATGGCCGCCGGGATCTTCTCCCTCGGTGGACCGCAGGGCTTCTGTGCGGTCCATTGCCGATTCCAGCCTGCTGATTGGCTGGAATCGGCACGTGACGGGGCGGAGCTACAAGGAGCCGCTCTCCGGCACGAGCGGCCCCATTGAGAAAAGCAGAAGACCCGGACTGCGCAAGCGCGTCTAATCTAGCGATTAGACGCTGAAAATTAGACGGCACCATGGAGACGAGGACGCTAGCAACGGAACAGGTAAGTGAATAACTTCTGTATGGCTCATATTTAATGCGCGATGTACATTACAAAGTGCATTAATATGGCCATACAGAAGTGTATAACCCCACTTGCTTTAGCTGCAGTGAAGGCATTTCACAATGCCTCAGTATGCTCTACGTCTAGTCAGGTTGCTACATTCTGAATTGTTTGCCTATTTTCTTTCAAAAGATATTGGGTTTTCCTGTTAAAAAACAAACAAACAAAAAAAAAAAAAAGACTTACAATATATTATTCAGAGGAGCAAATATTTATTTTCTCTTTCTTGGAGAGGTCGCCATTAGAGATGAGCGAGTATACTCGCTAAGGCACATTACTCGAGCGAGATTCGGGGGCCGACGCGGGTGACAGGTGAGTTGCGGCGGGGAGCGAGCAGGGGGGAGAGGGGAGAGGGGGAGAGAGATCTCCCCTATCTCCCCCGCCGCTCGCCGGACCCCGAATCTTTAGAGACGAGCGGGGAGATACTCCGCTAAGGCACTACTCGCTCGAGTAATGTGCCTTAGCGAGTATACTCGCTCATCTCTAGTCGCCATCATTCACATCAGTCCCTATCCCCAGGGATTAGGGTTTGGTGATATATTTTATTCTTTTTATAAATTATTTTCTTATGTGAATTGTTTCACTCTTTTTGGCAAAAAATAGTATTGAAAAAGGCAAAAAAACCAAAACCTTCTTTTCACAAGCAGATAGTGAATATTTATATTTTATAAGCTCATCAATATTAAAGAATCCTCATCACATAAAGAAAGGCTGATAAGTAAAAGGCTGTCTGTTGTTGAATGCAGGTTAGCACTGGCCATTATGTGGTTTATCAGCGACCTATGACACAAGGTTTATGCTACAACACCAGAGAACAGACTGTGCAGTTGGAACAGCTCACCGGCTCTTCTAAAATTTCTTTGAGACATGCTGAATTTCCTCATTAAATATAAATTCCATGAACTTCAGTCCTCATTCAGACAATTGTAACACAACGACAAATTCCTGACCATTGGTCTTATGACCCAAACCAATAGCATGTTAGGGAATTGTTAGTTTGGGTCATAATACAAAAGATTTTGGCAACTATCAGAGATCTCCACCAAAAAGTGTCAGTAAAAACACTAAAAATCCCATAATCTGCATGGAAAATGAAATTTACATAATTGAAACCCAATCAATTCTAATTTATTTAGGTGTCTAATTACATCAGTGGTTAGATCTAGAAAAGAAATGCTTTATGAATATTGGCCAACTATTCTATAAAACAGAATAAGATTGTGAACGTGATCCAAAAGCTTTTAGTTTTTTAGCTTTTCGCAATAGAAAATATTTTCACACTTAATTCTCTGGAATTCACTTTGGTATCAATTTAGTGCTTAACAGGATGAAAACGATCCCACAAAATACATTTGCAAGGGGAAGCGTCAATACTACTTATACAATATGTCTCATCGCTTCCCTTATTGATTCAGTGATAAAATCAAAGCTATTAAAAAGGCAAACAGGCAGCTGATTGATTACCTGAACCAGCAGATTGATTTGAAGGCCGCCCTTAAAGGGCTGCGATTGGTAAACGCAGCCAGTGGATTAAAGCTCTATTTCATCAGATTAAATAAGTGCAGAGGGAAATAAGGCCAGGATCCATCAGAAGCTATCATTCTGAGCTTCGCAAGCTGCCAATCAAGAGACAAGGGACTTCACCATCCGGTGGACACAGTCTTTATGATATATACATATGTCTCAGTTATTAGAGACACATCCATCGAGCTTCTGGTAGAAATTAACCAAATGTGAGAAATTCATCATCAGCAGTGTTAGTGAACCTACACCATGTTAGAAAAGTGCATGAATACCAATTCCTTAGGAAAGCTCAAGGACAGGGGCGTAACTATAGAGGATGCAGGGGATGCGGTTGCACCCGGGCCCAGGAGCCTTAGGGGGCCATAAGGCCTCTCTTCTCCATATAGGGAGCCCAGTACTATGAATAAAGCATTATAGTTGGTGGCCCTGTTACAAGTTTTGCATCGGGGCCCGGGAGCTTCAAGTTACAACTCTGCTCAAGGATTTAGATTTACTAATGATTTGTATGGAGAAATGCACTTCAAACAATGAAAATTGGTATAAAGAATAGACGTAGGGTAAAACGCTGACTGCTAGCAGACGATGCAGCTCCATAATAAAGCTGGAGGTCTGTCCAGAAGTCAGTCGTGGAGGACACAGTAGCTTCCAAGTTATTGTCACCTGTTAGTGACTCTCTTATGCGATACAATAGCGGTCGCTGCACTGTGGTAGTCATGGAGGCTACATGGTGAATAAAATGTTGCATGTGAATTGCAGAAGCCAATGCCACCCAATAGTCCCTATAGGAAGACAGTGGGCATGCCCCACTTTCCCCATAGAGAATAATACAAGTTACAGCTGACTTTTAACCATCATGTAGCCTCAACCATTTGGTGTCATCGTTAATGCGATACTGGTAAAACACTAATAAACTGAACCAACAGTCCATAGTGATGCACATGTCCTTTCCAACAATACAACTAGTCGAATTTGGACAGCTATTAAAACTAACTTTAAATCAATTATAAAGCAGTCTTCCCATTCCTAATACATTGTATATTCCCATTATTTAAAAAAAATAATGTATCCAAATAAAATCCAGATTAGAGCAGGTACAGATAGCAGTGTTGTCTCTACCTCGTATAAAGAAGTGTAGAAATGGATGAGATGGGAGTGAGGGAGATAAGTAATGTCTTACAGCGGATGCAGAGGACCTGTGTCAAGAGTGTTCTCATCACACAGAAAGCAAATACTGATATGCACATCTTATTAAAGCAATATCTACCACAACACTGCCCTCAGGGTCAACTTGTTCTAGACAGAATCCCGTCAAGGCATATTTACAAAGACTCTAATCAGAAAACTAGATCTGAATCCTATACACGTTCCCAAATTCTAGACAGATCAACACATCTGCTATCAAGGCTCCATATTACAAGTATACAATAAGCAATCATCATCAGGATCTGCTCATCTCCAAGTAACAAGAATAGTGTGAATGCAGGGAAAGATCAAGATAAAACTACTGATCTTAACTGATCTTGTTGCCCGCTATCGGTGACAGGATCTATAGTAGATCTAGTGCATGTACACACATATGGACCTGCAATCTGTTTTATCACATGTTGATACATTCATTGGACTCCTTTTATATTACCAGCAGCTCTATAGATTATAAAACACCACAAGCTGCTAACAATGGCATTGCTATTATGCAGTATACTGATTTGCTTAGGTTTACTATAGACGTACCAATAAATACCAAATAAAACAGCATTCTAGTACACACTGTGTAGCATCCTGTCCCCTTATGCACAAGCCATCATGTTCTGCATTGTTTGGCAATTAAATTCTTGGAAACTAAGCATTTAAATCAAAGGCATCTCCCTGGTAAAAAAAAAACTGAAGTTCTATGATCCAAGTTGTAATTGAAATGGTGGCAGATGTAGAAACATCACTACATTACTGAAGGCAGGAAGGAAAGGTTACTTCCCTTATCCTTATGAAACATAACTGGCAACTGCTTTACTTGAGTTTTTGTCTGCTTTCTTCTGGATCAATAAACTTCTTCATAGAATAAATATTTCAGCAGATTAAATGGGAGGTTGGCTGAATGCAATGCAAATGCTACACTATTTCTTTTAAGGGTACGTTTACATGTAGTGGACATTCCGCGCCAAAATCTACAGCATTGAAGAAAAAAAGTCATTGGTGCGGATTTTGATGAGAATTTTGGTGTAGATCCACAAGGGATTTCACCCTTTTAATACAAAGGGTGATGTCTGCAGCGGATCTGCATCAAGGGTACACTGTTTTTAATGTGGAAAGGCAGCAGATAATCTGCAGCTATGTGTTGGCTGGCTGCACATGACCGGGTTGGATTCTGGAAGCAGAATGACAAACCGGAATCCGACCCTGTGCCTGATCGTTATGACCCCGCGTACCTGCCTTTTTAAATCTTCTTCTGTACTGTGGATGGGTATTATTGTATCTTGTTACCACCGAAAGCTAGGGGTTTGACAGCCCTTACATGGAGGAATACCCCTGTCATGCCCCTAGCTGCCGATTGGCTGTATTGTTGTCCGGCTGGCAAGATACTTTGGCTGGGCGGGCTGTCCAAGTGCAGCAGTCCTCTTGAACTGCAAGTGGCATCCGTCTCACAGCCGATGGGCGAAGTGCTGTACTGCACTGCTTCTGCTCGGTTTGTAATCAGCTGTAGTCCTGTGGTCAGCTCCTCGCTTGCCAAAGTGCCATGTGCTGCAGCCGTCCGCCTCGCCGCCGAACTCCTCCTCGCTTGGCAAAGTGCACTGCTCCTCCGCTGAGCACACTCTGCACCCCTGGCGGTCAGCTGCTCTGCCACTATGTACAGGTGCCAGGTAGCGGTTGCCCAGGGGAAATGGAAGGGGGATGCCTGCTCCAGGGACAGTGATATCAGCAGCAGCGTCTGTAGTAATTTTTGCCTGCCCTGGAGGGTTAGGGTTAGTTTTCCTGTTAGGCTTAGATTATTACCTCTAAATACTTCCATGTTACAGATGTAACATGGAAGCATGTAGAGCTAATAATGTAAGCCTAACAGCAAAAACCAACCCAAACCCTCCAGGCCAGGCAAACATCAACACAGACGCGGCTAGGACTTTCAAGGACCTTCAGGAATTCAGCCAATTGGGAGCTAGGGGCGTGACAGGTGTGTTCTTCTATACAAGCTCTGTCAAACCTGTAGCTTCCAGTGGTGACAAGGTACAATAGTACCCTGTGGATGGTCCAGATGGATCGCCATTGGACACACGCAGTACAGATTTTCTTGTGCCATTGCTAGGCGATGACACAGATCTCGCGACCTTTATGCAATGTTAATTGTGGAGGGGCTGCGAATCAGGTGGCTTCCATTGACCTCAATCGAGGCAGTCTGTGCGGAGCCCGCACAAAAATAGAACATGACGATACAGTTTAATTATCATTACATTCTCTATTCACTTAAATAATCTACAGACCTTAAATATACAGTCAGGAGGACATGAGCTGTGATCTCCTCTATTATAACTGTGTGATCATCAGCAGCAACCATTATAGGAGTGCCTGTACCTCCCTCTATGCAGTTTTTGTGGTAGTTGCATGTAAAAGTATCACTAAGACTGTGGAATTGACTTAATTTGAGAACACATAATCCCAAGTAAATCTGAGCTGGCCAGAACTAAATTCACATGACTAGCTGAGGAACAAAAGAAGCCAGAAGTTTCAGGCAGAAAGAAATAACTAACCAACCAAGGTAGCACTAGCCCACTTATACAGCATGTACTGGTAGGATAGCTACATAATGAATGTATAAGGCTGTCTGTCCACAAGCTAGGTGTCATTGCGAGATCTGCGGCGATTTGAGCTTGCATGACACGCTTTCCATAGGATAACTATGGAAAGCCCACGAGTGGAGAATCCTATTAATATAGGCTTATCGCTGAGACCTTTTAGTGCTCCCCCCTCTTCCCCCGTGGCGAAATATCGCTAGCGATATGCTGTCACAGCCAGGGTCAGGCAGCCTAAAAGAAGTCACTGACCCTTTAACTTCTCTTACCACATTTCTAATGGAAGCTGCTTATAAATAATAAAGAAATATCTAAATAAATGAAGCAGAATAGTACAGCTGGATACTTACAATCTACGTGCTGTGCAGGTTGGGGGAAAAAAAAAAAAGAGCAAAACATCTTACATGGGTAACTACCCTAGAAGTGGAATTCCAGCATTACGTTTTAATGGATGGCCTTGCCTACTAGGAATGATGGTTAAAATTTAATATGGACATGCACTAGTTTAAAGGGCGCTTTCACACAGGCTGGAGTTATATCCCTGCAGACATTCATGTGTCCCAATGATATTCCTACGGGGATTGAATTCTGCATCTATTAAAATCCGTGTGTCTTTACTTCAAAATCGCAAGATTAAAATCCGCTGCAGAAAAGCTGCTCTGGAATTAATGAGGTCTTGCGAAATTGCTGTGGATTAAGGGCGGATTCCCGCCGGAAATCTCACGGTTTGGCCGCAGCAAAAACCGCGAGATTTCCATCGGGAGAAGCACCGCGGAAAAACCTGCGGTGGCTTTGAAGCGGCCCGGCCGCTCGCTCTTCTGCTGCGGCCGGCGCTCCCATAGAGGAGAGCGCGGCCGCAGCGGAGAGAAAAAATAATGGACATGCTGCGGTCGGCAAAGCCGCGCCGCAGCTTCGGCCGGATTAACCGCAGCGGATTGGCCGTCCCGTGTGGACGAGATTTCTGAGAAATCTCGTCCACATGGCTGGCTAATCCCGAGATTAGCGGGCGCGTGCGGATTTGCCACGCGAAAATTCCGGACGGAATTTCCGCGGCAAATCCGCCCTGTGTGAACCCCTCCTTATAATACACAGGAGGTGTAATTCTGCAACATAACCTGCAGTATTTGACAAAATCCACAACTGCGCTGCATCCTGCGGAATAATTCCACCAATGTGAAAACACCCTAGGGGCTCTTTCACATAACTGGATTCCAATGCATCAATCAGATCACATAGCCATATTCCTGCGGCGTAATAGCTCCCAGCCGGGCCAATAAAGCACCGGGCGCATTCTCTCTAGGCCGACAAGATAGTCCTCGAACTATCTTTCCAGCCGGAATACGACGGCCGCTAGATGGGCTCCTATGGGAGCCAATGACAGCGGCTGGAGAAGGGAGGTGGGAGGGAGTTTAGCAGCGTGACTGCTAAACTTCCTCCCTCTTCTCTTCCCCTCCGGCTGTTTGCATTGGGAGGGGGCGGAGCTCCTATTGCTGGCTGCAGACAAGGGGTGGGTGCGTAGCTCCGCCCCCATTGCAAACAGCCGGAGTGAAGAAGAGAGGAGGTGAGCCTGCGAGGGGGAGGGAAGGGGAGGCAACGCCATTGTGGCCTCGGCGTATATGCTCCGGGGCCCGTGCCGTCTGAACGGGTGCACAAACGTTTTGTGCACCTGTTCACGCATTTTTACGGCAATAGCGCACATTAAAACGTCTACAGCCATGTAAAAGGGGCCTAAGGCTGGATTCACAAATATCAATGCATTTGGATATTTATCGTACAATGGTATATTGCATTTCATACTATATATATGTATTTCCACAGCACCAGAAAGGGAACTGATATCTGCAACACATGGTTCTAATGGTAGACAGTCTACAGCTGTATGAAACCTTGGTGCACAAGTGGCAAAGAAGAAAAATCATTGAATCTCGCAGCGGAATCCGACCCTGGCAACAGCGGCGTCCGTGCATACTTGTACCTCTTTTCTTTTCTCTTCATCTGTACTGCGGACGGTCAGCACAGCTCGCTGTTGGACATGCGCAGAACAGATTTTTTAAACTCCTGCTTTTCCCACATCATCGGAATCCACGACCTCTCCGCAATATCAGTTGCAGAAGGGCCGTGGATCGGATGGCTTCCATTGACTTCAATGGAAACCATCCACGCAAAAATGGAGCATGCTGCAGTTTTCCTCCGGGAGCGGCAATCGCAATCGCTTTCTGCTCGGGTGCAGGAAGAATCACTTTTCTATAGCATGCCATGACCGGTATTTGCTGCGGAACCTGGAAGCGTCCTTAGGGTGGCACAAACACATACTCTCTTTGTACTGTATGTGTGTGCATTATTTAAAACTGAAAAATGGACACCGTGTACAAAAATGAATAAATAAATAAAAATTATATATCTATCAAGCACCTAGAAAGCGTTTTGCCAAAAAAACTCGGCATACTATTACATCTCAGGCAGCCATGCAAATGATTACATTTGTGGTGTGATTAGATAAACAGTCTTGCCTCCTGAGGCCCTAAAAGTGGTTTCATCCTTGGCTCTCAGAGGCTACTTGTGTGTAGTGGACCTCTTTTACTGCTTGTGTAGAGCTTGTTGACCGCTAGACGCCTCTATGAAGCAATCAAAGAGATTTCATCCAGTGAATAGAGTTTGAGAGGAGGCGCATTATTGGAATGCAAAAAGCTGGATGGTCATAACAAAAAGGCATGCCATCTGGGCCATTCTAAGCAGACTGTTGAGATGTGTTGTGTTTGGTGTGTGAGGGCAAACACACACAATGACCGGGCTCAGGATGCCCTCAACAGACCACCAGTAGAGAGGATCATTTGATTGTCCAAAAAGCATGAGCAGCTCCAACTGTTTCATTTTCCATCATCCAGAGACATACGGCACCATAGTTACAGGCCCCTATGACTGTCGGAAGCTTTCTAGGCACTTTGCGGAAGGACATTTGGCCTCACAGCGCCCATTACATGTGCTGCCTTTGACACTCACTGACAGTCACCTCCATTTGCAGAGGTGTCTTTAAAGACGAAACTGGACTGCTATGGAGTGGAACCGGGTTGTCTTCAGCGACTAATCCAGGTTTAGTTTGGGCACCGATATTGACTGTGTTTGTATTTGGAGACCTAGATATCAGCGACTCAAATCATATCTTTGCTATGGAGCGGCACACTGCCCCCACTGCTTGTGTGATGGGGGGGGGAGGAGTCATTGCATACAATAGTCGGTCACCCCTAATAGTTGTAGGAGGGACAGTGACATCTTTGTCCAAGACATCCTGTGTTGTCTCTCATGGCGTCTTCCAAGAGGCATTTACCAGCAGGATAATGCTCAGCCGCACACAACAAGGTCTCCACAGCATTGTCACATTTCTGTGGCCTACCTGATCGCTAGATTTATTGCCAATAGAACATGTATGGGACCATCTTGGATGCCAACTTTGGCATCCTACAACTTTGCACGATCTAAAGGCTCAGTTACAGCAAATGTGGAACGATATACTGTAAGATACCATATGGAACCTGTAAAGGTCCATTTAGATGGGACAAATCTTGGGCAAATGATGCCCGACACTCGTCCCTGTGTGTTCTCGCTCCCGTGCTGTAGCAAAGGAGCTAGTATCGCTGCCTCACTTACAAAGCGGCCAGCAGGGGTCAGGAAGGCTGAGGGAGATTTCTCTCCTCGCTCTCCCCCACCCCTCTCCATTGAGTTAACATAATGGACGTTCAGTACTGAACGGCTGCTATTTACACTGAACCATCAGTGTTCAGCTTATTGTCCATTGTTTATGCAGCTTTTTAATTATTTTGCAGGCAACAGCACTGTCCCCATATGACTTTGAACTTTATGGCACAGAATGTTCTCCTGTGAACAGGTAAGTTTCACCTCATGGACCCAGAGCAGTATGTCCTAATCAGTTATGTGAGTATCATAGCTGTGGCCTCTCAAGAATGGAAAGCAGATAAGAGGAACTTAAGAAAAGATTCCTGGTGTGAAGGACTAGTTACAGCAAATATTTATGTTTCGATTCCTCTGGTTCAACTTTTGCATAAGAAAGAAACTTATGTCCATAATCCCAGTACCCTGAAGGAAGATTTTTGAGGTTAGTTGGAGATATATATATATATATATATATATATTACCTTTAGGTCTCTCTGGGAATGCTTCATATAGAGTAAAAGGTATTTCCATTTGAATAAGTCAAAGAATGACTTATCCAAATGATCCAGATGAGGGTCCAACTTCCAGTACCATCACATACTGATAAAACAGGGACCCTGTGAACTCCACCCTGCCATTCATTTATATTATATACAGTCCAATGGGTGGAGCCATCAGTGACTGACAGCTGTGTATGATTGTACAGATAGGGGTAGCTGTTAGTCACAGATAGGACCGCCCATTGGACTGTTCAGCATCAGCATGGACATAAATGAATAAAATACAAGTTATTCTGAATAGTTCCTCATAAAACTATATACAATCTGCTCAGCTCCTCCTGCTCTATAACATCATGCCTGCAGTTTGGACACAATGTTCAAGCTGACAGACTCCCTTTAACTATTCCTAGAACTGCTCCAATAGAAAACACCTACTATAGTAATGGATGCAAAAGTATCATGCGCAATGGCTTTATTTAATACATAATTACCCTAATTTAGGTCTAGCTTGGTACATAAGGGAAAGAAATAATCAACACATCCCTATCTATGCAGTACTTGAAAAGTATGGTATAAAGGTTTTGCATACAACTTTACATGCGGGATGTCAACAGCCAGGATTATAATAAGCAGGAAACTCATGTCTGTAATTCCACCATTGTTGGCAGCCGTCTGATGATATTTCAACAAGATTCACGAGAGATAGTTAATATTTGCTGATTAGCAGAACTATTTCAGGCTTCATTTGAGGCTGGCTTTTGCTACTTTCCCCATGTAATGCAATTCTGAGATGCACTCATCTGTAGCCATACTGAGATACAGACAAATTAAGTTATCTGGTGGCCATTACTCATGTCACACGTAATGGTGATGCCTACTCATCTCTGGTAATATCTTTTAAACAATGTGTAATGGTTAGATTCAGATTTCAGCTCCAAGCATTGGTGTCCAATATCTGCCCCTCACATTTAAGGCCAGGTACACATGAGCGTATTACAGTCGCATTAGTACAGATGTGTCTTGTGTCCAAATCCAAATCGTCACCATCATACATTACAATGAGGGTAATAGTTGGGGGGGTCAGTAAACACCATGGTCAGTCCGGAACACGTCTATATTACAGACAGAGAAATGCAGTGGTATCACGCCAGTGTGTAACTGGCCTAAAGGATATTTACTAGGTTTTGTTGCAATGATGAACCACAGAGGTACATAAAAGGTAAGGCTTTGTTCATAATGGCCAGGATTCTAGATGGATATAGAACCTGGTTAGGACTACTCATGATCGGTTTGACCAATTACGAATCGTTTTCCCCAAATGACTTACAATGGAGTCAGCAGGTTATATTGTAAGATAGCCCTAGGAATACTCTGGGTTATATAAACATAATTTTAATTGCCAAAAGGCAACAAATACCCTTAGGTAATATTTAGAGATAAGCGAGCATACTCGTTCGAGCTTGATGCTCATTCGAGTATTAGGGTGCTCGAGATGCTCGTTACTCGAGACGAGCACCACGCGGTACTCGTCTCGATTAAACGAGCACAGACCACTGAATTCAATGGAGACGGCAATACAGCCAGCTCCATTGAAAGCAATGGGCTGCCGGCGAGCGCGGGATGAATTTTCGGGAAGGGCTTAAAGATATAAGCCCTTACCTGAAAATCATCCTAAAATGTGTAAAAATAATGAAAAAAAAAAATGTATACTCAGCTTTCCGCTGCAGCCGGAGTTCAGCCGCGTCTGGCCGGCAGTTCTCCTGAACTGCTTTCTGTAGTATTCAGCAGGTGGGGATTTAAAATCCCCGCCTGCTGAATGGGCTGCCACTGATTGGTCACAGCTCTCACCAATCAGAGGCAGCTCTCACTCACCCATTCATGAATGGATGAGTGAGAGCTGCCTCTAAGTTGGCTGAGCACAGGGACCAATCAGGGGCAGCTCTCAGCTATTGTGGCTTAATAGTGAGACCTCGGAGCCCGAAATGCAGCCCTGCGTGTTGCTCCTCGTCTGCCTTATCCATTTCTGTGTTTTTTACATGACTTTGGTGATTTGCTAAGATTTTCACAAATGAAAACCTTAGCGGAGCACCAGTCATATACAAAATGCTCGAGTCGCCCATTGACTTCAATGGGGTTCGTTACTCGAAACGAACTCTCGAGCATCACTGAAAGTTCGACTCGAGTAACGAGCACTCGAGCATTTTGGTGCTCGCTCATCTCTAGTAATATTCCCCAAAATATAAATACTTTATTATTCAAAAATAGACAAAAGACATCAAAAATAAAGGGGCAAATGGTGATAGCAATATAGTGTGACTAAGGCCGCCTGCACACGGGCGGAAATCCCGCGGCGGTATTTCCCGCGGGATTTCCGCCACTGAAAGTTTGCATAGGAGTGCATTACAATACGCACTCCTATGCAGACGGCTGCGGTTTGGCCGCGCGAAATCTCGCGCGGCAAACAAACCGCGGCATGTCCTATTTTTGTGTGGGGCACGCACTCACCCGGCCGCCGGCTCCGGTCTGTGCCGCAGCCGGCACATGAAAGAGCTGGGGCTGCCAGGAGCGGGTGAGTACGCGCTCGTCCCTGCAGGCTCTCGGGTCGGGTCCCGCGGCGAGAATTCTCGCTGCCGGATCCGACCCGCTCGTCTGCAGGCGGCCTAACAGTCATCAGTCAGTATCATGTGTGTGTAATTGTGAAATGGTTGACTTGATAAAGACGGCATGAAGCAGTCAAAACGTTGTCGGCTTATGTGCACGCAATAAAAAGAACAAGCACTTTTAACATGAGTATTGTGCTTTTGGTACCCCTGATGCAGCTCTCTCCATGAAGTACTGTGCCTGACCATACGGATCACGGATCCAGATCCACTTTACGAGTCAGCATCGTTTGCCTGATATTTGAAGCCTCCCCTCAGACTTTGAGGTATGTTCAAGTGCTGCTGCCATCACACTTTTTACCTCCTTGTGTGTGTAATTATGCATATACACACTTAAGCCTCATGTCCACGGGTGGATCAGATTCTGCATGCAGGAGCTCGCCGCGGAATCTGACCCTGCCCGCAGCCGAGGACACTACGGGTCTCCAACTTACCCATCTGGGTCTTCATTTCCTTCACTGCAGATGTGTGTGGAAGCACCGGCCGATGCGCTGCTGGACATGCACAGTGGAGTTTTTTAATTCCCACTTTCCCGCAGAATCCACAGACCATCTGCAATTCAATTGCTGTCCGTGCGAGTTCCGCACTGAAATGGAGCATGCTGTGGTTTTTTTTCCAGACCGAAATGTCTACAAATCAAATCCATATGCTTTGTTTCATTTGCGGATGCCCATGTTTCTGTAGGAGTGGCTTGATATGCGGATTCCGTGATTCAAACCCGCCAGTGGACATTGGGCCTTAAACATAGGCCAGGATGGCCAACTTCAATAAGCCATGTAGAAATTAGTAGGTCAGGGCTAGGTTGCTGTTCCCCCTGAGGACGCCATAAGGCGAAACATGTCAGGGAGGCTATAGGTTAGACTTAATAATGTTCTGGTGGCACTGACCTACTAATTTCTACATAGGTTTTTGGAAGTTGCCCATCCAGGCCTCTGTTTAAATGTGTATATGCACAATTACACATGACAGCTATCACACTCAACATGCCCCATACATGTGCATGCTCGACTGAATGTACATGTGTTCAGAACGAAGAAAGCCGCTGTCAGATGCTTTGGCAGCAGTTCATCTCACCGAGATCGAAAGGCTCAGCCAGCTGAATTCCAATATGCTTGTGAAAGCTCCCCAGTCTACCACACCTACTAGAACTATTCCTTTCAAATGTACCTAGAAAACCACCAAGTTACAAAATAACCTAAACATTGAACGTGATTAGATATTGTTCACTATAATGCAGCATTTCAGAGGTCAGTTCACTTATTTATGGCATGTTAATTACAGCTTTACATCTGCATTTCAGCCCCTAGAAAACTATTACTAAAGAAAATAATAAACATACACTGAACAGCACATCTTAATGTTACCTAATATTTATTCCCAAGTGTAATCTGTATGGGGAATCATTAGATCAGACTGCCAAGTACCGAGTGTTCAAACCTCCCACATTTCAATCCAGCAATATGATAGAATTATGATGGATTGTAATTCACACTAGATGAAAAACTCAAAAAAAATGTAGGCTTTATTTATCAAAGCGGTCTAACAGTAAAATTGTCTTTGTTGTCCAAAGCAACCAATCACAGCTCAGCTTTCATTTTACCATCGCAGGAAAATTGAAGCTGTGCTGGGATTGGTTGCTACGGGAAACAAAGACAGACTTACTGCTGAGTAGTTTTGATAAAAGATGTCTTTTGTCTCATTTTGAAGTTCTCGGTCACTACGCAGCACCATATTTGTATGAAGCAAAATGGTGACTCCCCAACACTGTGCGCCAACCATAGTGTGGTATGCTGAAACAAAACAATGATTTCAGTACAAAGAAATTAGTGATGAGTGTATAGAGAAGAAGCAATGGATGGAAAACAGTAAAGTTGTGGTTCCCAAAGTTTCTTGCGACTGGAAGTGTACTATAACAGCTTGCGGTAGCTGGGCAAAGTGTTTCCAATGAGAAAGCATAAGAAATTTGAGCAGGGCTTCTGAGAAGTCTGGCAAAATCAAATCACCAAGTATGTAGACAATTCAGTGTACCAACAATGACTGGGCATAGAGAACTGCACATCATTGTAAACTGCGAGTAGTCCAACAATTGAAGCCAGTAGTCACTTTCTTAAGCCCATTTAGACACAACGATTATCACTCAAAATTCGCTCAAAGGCCATCTTTTGAGCGATAATTGTTGCGTGTAAATGTGCCCATCTTTCAGTTTGGCTTGAAATCAGTTTTTCAGCAAAACAGCTGATAAGACAAACCGCATGCTGTATTCTGCCTGGGGAGAGCTGAAAACAGCTGATTGCATTCTCTCAGCTGTAATCAGCATGGCAGAACAAAGAGTATTTATTCAGAGAACAGCGGGTGGTCTTCTGAATAAATTCAGCTCCCAGCCGCTCACACGCCATTAATCGGTATTAGTAACAATTAGTACATTATGCAAAATGATCGCTCAAAAGCCATCTTTTGAGCGATGATCTTTGTGTCTAAATGCACCTTTATAAACATATTGTTTTGAGATGAGGCTTATCTGGCAGGAAAGGTCAATTGGCATATTGTGTGGATATGGTGAACTGAAAATCCCCATGTCTACAGAGAATGTGTCTAAGATAGTCCAAAATTGAACATTTGGTATGGTGTAGTGAAGGACAGAATTGACGGTCCATGTTTTCTTCTGGGGTTACGTGAGCCATGGACCATGTGTAGTGGCCTTAAGTCTATATATCTGGCCCCTTCATAACTGTCATACATGTCATGTCTTCATTGTGGATGCACTGTGCAAATTGTCTTGTCTCTAGTTATGTGTATTGCACAGCTGCAACATGTAAAAAGTTAAATGTCTGAAAGTGGCTGGGATACGTCTGAAAAATGTAACACGTTTGTCTTGTCATGTGATGATTGCATGAGATAAATAATAGTGCAAGGTGTGTTTAGAGAGAGTTCTCTGAAGTTCCATTTTCTGCAACGTTGAGAGTGACGGCCACATGGGGGTACCTTAAAGGGGTTGTCCCGCGCCGAAACGGGTTTTTTTTTTTTCAATAGCCCCCCCGTTCGGCGCGAGACAAACCCGATGCAGGGGTTAAAAAAGAAAACGGGATAGTGCTTACCTGAATCCCCGCGCTCCGGTGACTTCTTACTTACCTGGTGAAGATGGCCGCCGGGATCTTCTCCCTCGGTGGACCGCAGGTCTTCTGTGCGGTCCATTGCCGATTCCAGCCTCCTGATTGGCTGGAATCGGCACGTGACGGGGCGGAGCTACAAGGAGCCGCTCTCCGGCACGAGCGGCCCCATTCAGAAAAGAAGAAGACCGGACTGCGCAAGCGCGTCTAATCCGGCGATTAGACGCTGAAAATTAGACGGCACCATGGAGACGAGGACGCTAGCAACGGAACAGGTAAGTGAATAACTTCTGATAACTTCTGTATGGCTCATAATTAATGCACAATGTACATTACAAAGTGCCTTAATATGGCCATACAGAAGTGTATAACCCCACTTGCTTTCGCGGGACAACCCCTTTAAGCCCTCATGTGGTGAAGGGATGGAAGCTGAGGAAAGGTTTCCGGACGTTCCCAATTCCAGGAACCCCCTTTGAGAAGCAAGAAAAGAGAAGGAGTCTGCTGTGCAGCAATTAAACTACTAATTCTAAAGTGAGTGTCTGCAGAATGTTGTGTCCCCCTCCGATGTTATTCTGCATCCTGGAGTGTGTCTGTCCAGGAGTGGAGTCACACAGAGTGCAACTGTACACTCGGTTTCATCCTGTGTCTCCTCCCTGACTGTCTTCTAAACTGCCTTTTCTGCACTGGTGTGTAAAGCTGTATTCTACAAGTGAGAAGTAAAGTTTTCCAGTCGCTGTCCGTTCCCAGTGATTGAGTTTCCAAAGTTAACCATGTGTGGACTCTATTATTACTACCACTGGAGAATCAACGGTGTAAAGGAATGGTGGCGTCACGAGTGACAACTTTTTCAGTCCACTATACATATATACAGTTAACTGCTGTCCCAGCGTTGCCTGGATGAGGCCTACTGGTGCCTTGGCAGAGGTTGCATGCGTCCCTCCAGGGAGGAGTTTGGTAGAGCCATCGTGACAAGTGCCATCTCCTCGGCGTCGGCCTTGTGTCTTGGTCACTGCATGTGTATTCGTCATTGCAGTGAATGATCTCTCAGATTTGTGAGCCCACATTTGTGATATGACCCCCATTGTAATAGTGGACATGTTGGAAAGGATCTAGTAAGAGACCGAGTACAGACTTGATATTGCTCATGCTAACAATGGGGCTCATATAAAGGTTTATTAGTGTGTCCTTACATTTCCTGCAGCTTCAATTGCAATTTCCATTACAATTTATACATTCTGCTCCAATGCAGGAGTGAACAAGATCCTTCAGTGGCATGGTCGGTCCCATCCTGTTGCAGTAAGATATAGTTGTATGCTACAGCAGACACCGGCTGTGGATGGCACAAGCACAGCTTCTGAAGCTGCACCATCTCCATCTTGCATTTACAGTGTTATGCGGAACTACATCCTGCCAGTCAGCACTATAAATGAACCTCTGCAACACCTTCTCCCCTGCAGCCATTTCATTTTTTGTTGTTTTTTTATTACCACTTTTCAAGAACCATAACTTTTTTCAACATTTTTACATTGACATAACTACATGAGAACTTGGTTTTTTTTTGCAGAACAAGTTGTTTTTCTTTATTGTTACCATTTAATGCACTATATAATATATTGAAAACCATAACATTTTTTAAGTGGGGTGGAATGGGAAAAAAAATTCCCTTCAATTCCACCCCTTTTTTTGCCATTTTTACAGCAGTCATTGTGCGGTAAAATAATATGTAAGCACAATTACGATTGTACCAAATCAGATATAACTTAAAGGTACACATGCACACAAGTGTTTTATTCTGTCTGATTTTCAGACAAAATAAAGAAAGAAAATCGATGTGCTGTCCAATCCATGTTGCACCAAAGAATCTTGGGTGTAACCTTTTAAATGTCTGTGTGCATGTACCCTTTTAGATATGACCACTTTTTATTATTCTCGTTTTGGGAAGAGAGTGGAGCACAAAAAACAAAAAACAAACAGAAATTCTGGCATTGTGTGTTTCTCCCCTCACACTATGCAGGATAAGTAAAATCCAAACTATTAAAATAGAATGTTAATAGGTGTGACTATACCAATTATTTTTTAGGTTTTTTTTTTTATATGCTTTTATGATATATGGGAAAAGTGTTTTTTTCAACTTTCAATAATTTAGGTTCAAAATGTTTTATTGAGCATTTTTAATAAACAATATACATTAACAAAATGAAGAAGGGTTAACTGGGAGGGGGTGGGGAGGGGTTGGGTAGGGGCGGTGAAAAAGGGGGGGGGGACAGGAGGGTAGTCTATAAACTATATTCAGTACATTGAGTTCGATGGCAATATATGGGTAGGACAGTACGAGCATCTTCTGGATCGGCTTCCAAAGTCCGGTAGTTCAACCTTTTAGCTGTTTCCCACATATCTCCAACCCTTAAACTTTATACTTTGTTACCCAGAGGACAGCCTTGTTCAGTGCACTCCCACTGAACCTGGTTAAAAAAATCTCTCTGTACTGGGTTGAGTTATATCTATTTGATTTTCCAACTGTTGAACTTAATTATCTAGTTCTTTCTCATTTAGCTTATTCAATTCCTTCCAACTTTCAATAATTTGATATAAAAAAAACTTTTTAGTGAAGTTTTAAAAAATATATTTCTTTTAGTTCCACTAGGCAGCTTAATCATACGACCACTTGTACAATGCACTGCAATACTTCTGTATTGTTCCTATGCTGTGTACTATGATGTCAGGCCTGGAGGCTTTCCTCTGCTATGACCGCCACAGGCCATCTCGCTGGGAGCCGATTGGGTGATAGAGGGATCCCCCACCTTCTGTCTAAGCACAGATGATTATCTTAAAAAGAAAAACATGTAGTTATTTATAAAAACTAACCCTTTCAATAGCCTCTGTTAGGGCATGTAAAGATTGCAGAGCCACTGTGTAATTCAGTGACTGCCATTCTGGCAGACTCAGCTTATTCACGTATTAGACAGATGGCGATTCATCTGAAAGGCAACCAGTAGTACTACGGTATTGCCCTGCAGCAGCTGCAAAATGCCTAGAGGTGACTAGGACAGCTGTTCAATGGGAGATTCAGAAGCTGGACCTGCTTCATTTTAAGAGGGATCATCATGAGGAGACGTCACTATTAATGGCAACAACGTATAAACATGTTGCAGTATTTTTTCTCACAATTGAGATTCATCACCTTTCCACGATAGGTAATACGGTAGATGTCTGATCGCTTGTGGCTCCACTACTGTGACCCCTGCCAATTCCTAGAATGGGGGACCCAAGCCCTCCATTCTAGTTTGAATGGATCAGTGACTATGCATGCCCTGCATTCAGTGCCTATGGGACAGTGCTCGCTCTGCCATTCCCAAATACTTTGGATGAATCAGTACCCACTGTGGGAAAACCCCTTTAATACTGGATCAAACAAATATTTTACCAACCTATGTTTAGGGTATGCACTCCTTTAAAACCACTGCAGAAATCTACGGCTAAGTTGCCTATTTATGCTGCCTATTTTGCTGTAGATCCACATGCAGATTTCGCCTTGTGTATTATGACTGCAAAAAATGGCCAAATTCAAATCAAAAATCGACAGCAAGGCCATAGAATGTGTGCAAGGCTTTATCTCTTTTGGTTCGAGAATTGATCATGATCTAGAATCTACACCAGAGATAAAACGTAGTATAGCATTAGGGGAGAAGCGCAATGGTAAACATGGACAAAATCTGGAAAAGTAGGGATATCGGCATCACAACTAAACATAGGATAGTGCAAAACCACCAGGCATGTATGGATGTGAAAGCTGGACTGCGAAAAAAAAAGCCGAAAGAAGGAGGATTGATGCGTTTGAGCTGTGGTGCTGGCGAAAGCTGCTGTGTATGCCCTGAACGGCGAGTGTAACAAACAGAGAAGTCCTGAATCATATAAGACCGGATAGAACACTGGAGGGCAAGATGGCCGGACTCAGACTCGCGTATTGTGGCCATGTAGTGCGAGCAGAGTTGCTAGAAAAATGTATAATGCTTGGACAGATCAGTGGTAAAAGAAGACCCGGCCGCCAAAGAACACGATGGCTGATACTGTCAGAGCGGATACTGGCATGGATATCACACAACTGAAAGAAGCAGCGCAAAACCGAAAAACATGGAGGAAGGGAACCTTTACTGTCGTGAACGATTAAATGGCCAACAGCAGCAATATGGGCAAAATTGCATGTGAAATTTCTGACACAGTTTGGTGCGGATTCATGTGAAGAAGTGACATGCAAAAACGTGTAAAGAAAAAAATGAAAAGGACAGCGCCTTGGAACTAAAATTTATAAGCCGATGCGGACTCAGAGCGTCACACTGGCGAGACAATCATACGAGATTTATGCATTGCAAGACGCACAAATATGAAACCCATTCTTTTGAATGGGTTCATTCACACTTGCGATCTTTCCCTGCATGGCACAGGTAGCAAATCGCAGCATGTCCATTCTTTCACCCAATATCACCCATTGTTATCAATGGGGCCGATGGGAGAAGATTGCGATCCCCTGCCACGGCTGTGACAGCTGCAGCAGAGATAAAGGGAACCGCCGCAGGGACGCGAGGCCCTTTCCTTGTGAAAACGCCTCACATCCAGGGTTTTTCAGGACTGCGAGAGCGATATCGGGCCGTGAATCACCATTGTATTGATAGCCAAGCCAAAGAAAGGCCAGCTGTCATACCTGCAGTCCACGTAAACCAACAGGTTGATTACTTCATAGATCTAAGGCATCCACAAGCTGGGAGAGTGTCAGGGAGGGTCCAAAATTCACAAAAAAGAGTTTCGGAATAGTGATGAGAAAACAAAATACAAAGTACAAACTCCTGCGCTCAGAGAGGTCTATACAGTGCAAGCAGTTGATGTGTATAGACGAAAACGACAATCACTAGAGAGGGGGGTCTAATACAACTATAGACCCCCCCTGAAGTAGGTCCAAGGGTGGTGAACTGGACAAATGGTAGAAATTCAGAGGTTGCAAGACAGAAGATAATTTAATAAGAGCGACATCCGACAAAACAAATGCTAAATACAGAATGCAAGACGCCCTTTTTCAAATATAATACCGGTAGAACATACCTGACAGGCTATGGAATATATAGGAGAAGTACAAGTAGCTTCAACCTATGGCAAATGTGTGCGCTGATCCGAAAAAGTAGACAACGATACACAGGCGCGCGTGCCAACCAGAGAAAGCCGACGCCAAGCATGCGCTCCAACAGGCGCCCACGCATGCGTTCCACTACCCCGAAGCGAGGACACACAAGCCAGAGGCAAAGTCAATTACACGAGCCTTCCTGACCAACCAGAAGTGCTGAAAGCTAATGCATTCCAGTTGTGAAAACACATTGAAAAGTGAGCAATAACAAAAAAAAAAAAAAAAATTAAAAAACACCCTTTAAAGATGTATAACGGCAGCTATAGAAATGGAGGCACCACATCCACATGGCAAAGCTGAAAGGATGGAAATACTGAATTTATAGATACATTTAATCGATTGACATGAAAACACGTGAATTAACATGGCCTCTACAGGGATTGTGGTTACAGTGCATGAACAGATGTGCAACTCGGGGGATTGTACATCACATCTACATAGAGATCTAGAGAGGAACCTAATTGTCCTTAATCCTCTGTGTAAAATAGGTTACAGCAAATCCTCTTTCCATATCAGCAGGGAGATTAAAGAACAGCGCCAGTAAATAAAACCAACACGTTAGAGGAATACAACTGGAAATAGCACAACTTGGTCTATTAATTCACTTAACTTTCCTGCTATTGATATTCTGATATATTGTATATGCAGTTATTATCCGGAGCTCTATAATAACGATGGCTGCCCCTCCTTTCTGACTACGTGATGCAAGCTGTGCATTAGTATAAGCCACCGCAGGCTGCTGTGATGGCCATGTGCGCACTAGCCAGTGAGAGTAGCATTTAGGGGAAATGTATTAAGCCTGCCATTTCTATTAAGACTTGCATTTGAAACGCCAGTCTTAATATTTCCCCTGGCACATGACGCAACTAATATATCAAGAAGTGTACATCTTGTCACGTATTAAGTGCATTTCGGCACCTCCGTGTGCCTTCACAAAAGGTCCAACCTAGAGTTAATTTCTGGCATAATTTACGCCAGTTTCTGGTGTAAATTATGCATAAATTTGTCGGTGAAGGTAGCCCAACCCCTCTAGACGAACCCCACCCCCTTTTTACAAAGGTGTCTAGAGTAGCGCAAAAGCCTAAAAGTTGCATTATTTTTGCACAAAACCCCACTTGCACAAAAATTTGTGACATTTTATGCCAGAAACTGGCATAAGAGACCTTACGAATCTCCCCTATAGTCCCTTAGACTACTAAAGCACAGGGTGCTTCAGGCAGTCAGAGAAGAGATGCAAACTCCCTTGTTTGTCCAGGATCGGAGGGTTGATTTAAGCTCTTAAAACTGTAATACTCGATTATGGAAATCAAATTTTAATTTAATTGGCCCTTTGACAAATCTTTTCTATTGCTTGACCTATAATGAACATTAAAAAAGCCTGATACAGAAGTATGTAGCAACTAAAGGCATGTTGTTGTGGGAGTATGCTGATGTTGCCAACAGTACAATCCTTTTGCCCACTCGTTAATTCCAGTGAACAATTCCGGATACTGGTTCATTAGGGTTCATCTAAGCCTAGAAACAGTTAAATACAAATCATTTCCAGTCTAAGGCGGCCTACACACAAATATGAACCCCATTCTTTTGAATGGGGTCATACACATGAGCGATGTTTTCCCACATGGCACCACAGCAGCATCACACCACACGCTAGGTGCACGCAATGCGAGATCTCCCATTGAAAACAATGGGAGAAACTCCGCAAAAGGTTCCCTTCATCCCCAAAATGATGAAAGGCTGTTTTGCCAGGAAAATGTCTTGCATGCTCCTGTAATTCACATGGTGGCGAGCGTGATATGGGGGAATGGACGGTCCCATATCGTGCTCGCCCATGTGAAGTTAGCTTATAGAACGGCCAAATGAAGTTGGTCCTCTGCAGATTTTCCATGCAGAATTTCTTCATTGAAAATCCACAGCATTTCCAGAAGCAGCAAAGTGAATGACATGCAAGTGAAACTTGTTCACACAAAATTTGTACGAAATCCGTCTGAAAATTGGCACACAGTGCAAATCTTAAATTTACGGTATTGCCATAATTGAAAACTAAATAAAATCTGCCCATTTGGTGTGGTTTTTGCCACTGATGACTTTGACCAAATTCACTGTGGATTTTTTTCACTGCAGAGAATCAGCAATAAACCTGCCTTGTGTGGCCGTAGCCTAGAGATGGGATTGGAAGAGTTCACACCTCTCCTCTGATCCTGGATATGGAAGAAAGTGCTTTGTTACAAAGGAAAAGCAGAATAACTTCCATTGTGTAGCCCCAGTGCTTGTTCAGTTGTAAACTATTAATGGCCTATCATCAGGATAGCCATCAGTAGTAGATTGGCAGGGATCTTGGGCAACAGACTCTGCCAATCAGTTGTTTGCTGGTCCAGTGCACTTGTGAAATGAATATCTGCAAGAAGCAGACAGCTCCATACCCACTGCAGTGGCCAGGCTTGGTATTGCAGGCCAAGTTCTTATTCATTTCAATGGGAACTTGGCCTGCAATACCAAGCCTGGCCAGTGCACTGGGAGCAGAGCTGTCTGCTTCCTGCAGATATCAGATCAGTGCATGATACCAGCTGAGAGAAAAGCTGATTGGCATGGGTGCTGATTGACAGAACCCCATCAGTCTACTACAAATTGACTTTCCTGAGTATAGGCCATTAACAATTCACAACTGGAGAACCCCTTTAAAGCATACCCACTGTATGTTTCTAGGCGAATTTTCAGAATATACTGTTGTGTGTAAAGTAATAACAGTATTTCTGACCACAATGTCACGTGTATCATGTATTTTTCATCAATTCCCTCCCCTCTGCAGACTCCATATCCAACTGCAGAAACCATAATAGCCATTTGGGATTTTATTTGTCAATCTGTGCGATTTTGCCGATATCACAGATAATTTGGGTGAAAAAAGTATTGATGCACGTGTTATTTTCATCCTTTTTGACAGATGAGAATAGCTCATGAATTCTGGGGGCCTGTGTTCTTCATTGGATCTTCACTGACCCCCACTAATCAGTTGATTGAAGGGGCCTCATCAATGTTAATATTTTACTATGAGGGTTCCCACACACTTGCGTTTTTTGTTAACGCGATTGTCAATGGGACTTTCTAATGTTAAAAACGCAACGCAATGCACCAAAAACTGTTGCGCTGCGTTTTTAACATTAGAAAGTCCCATTGACAATCGCGTTAACAAAAAACGAAACGGAAGTGTGTGGGAGCCCTGTCTCTGTTTGTACTGAAAACAGTACTTTTCATAGTGACTATTCTGAATACTGCAAATTTGTCCCATTCTCTTCAATGGGACAAGTCAGCAGACCCCCGCGTAACCCTTTAATTCCGGTTTATCTGTGAATTGTCTAACTGGGGACAGATACCCTTTAACAGGAGCTTGTCATGTCCTATGAGCACCATAAACTAAGTTCACGTGCTCAAAAGCACAGAGACTACTGAGTTCAGGGGATGTTTGTTATCCTTACCACCTCCCGTTCCTTTCCTGTCCTCTGTACATTGGACTCCTCTCTGCATTCAGTGTGTATGTACATACTCTTCTCTACAGGTGTGAATGCACCGAAGACAGCGAGAAGTCCAACGCAGAGACAGAGACAGATAAAACCACACCTCTGGACTCACTGGCCCCTGCCCCAAGACCCTATAAAGTTAGTTTATGGCACTTATAATATATTAATGGAAACCTATAAGGATACATGCATTAGTATGGGTTGTAGATATATCCGCTACTATAGAGAACAATCGGTTCTATGTCGTGAATATCCGCGTTAAAATAGAACTTGCTGCATTCTATTTTCTGTGAGTGGATTACGCAATTCCGACCTGCTAAGGTGAGCAGAATTGTGTAATCCTATGTATGTGATTGAACAGCATATTACTGCAGATCATACGATCACGGAATCCGCAATTCAAATCTGTCGTATGAGACTGGCCTGAGTCAGAGAAGGACTTAAGGAGCACACATGGATACATGTATTTCATGCTTTCAGTAAGCCTGGTGTAACATGCCCAGCCAAAGACTGGATAGTCAAGCAAGTTAATAAGTCTGCTAGGTAGAATATTGAAATAGACTTCCTTTACAAATGCAGTAACAAATCAGTTATTAATTGTATCAATTATCAAGGCTTTACATACAGCCCTTTTCATTTTCCCATAGGAATGCTACCTGCCACCGTTACCATAGCAACTTCAGTTCATCCAGTGTGACTACCTTCCTGCAAGTCTGCCGCTGGATTTTATATTCTTTTCACTCTGTACATTTTCCTGAATTTCAAAATATGTGTTCTGTCATAGTTCCATCAGGAACATTAGTTGTAGACACACATGGCCTAGTTTCTTGCAGCGTGCAGCTCCATCATGCAGCATGTAAAGGTGCTTATATTTATAGTCCCATAATCAATATATAATGTCACTGTTGTTTCATTAATTGTTAATGTACTGTTCTTATTAAGTTATCCGATAGTGAAAAGAAGGTGTGCAGAGCAGCTAGTATGGCTGGGGAAGTGGGGAGTAGTGCTGTGGAGGGAGAGAAGCCTTCTCCCAGATAGACAGTCTTACTGACAGGCTAAGCAAGAAGCCAGCGAGGGAGCAAGGGAGAGAGGGAGAACACGTGCTACTGTGGTCCTGAGGGAGAAATACCTCAGGAGGAGAGGAAGAACAAGGAGAACTACAGGATGTACTGCCATTGGACAGTGTGTGAGGGGAACAGAGGGAAAAAAAAGTGGAGGGGCTAATGGAGTGTTCGTCAGCTGAGGCAACTCTGTGAGGAGAGAGAGGCTCTGAGGGAGAAGAACCTCAGGGAGAGAGGAAAAGCAAGGAGAGCTCCAGGATGTACTGCCATTGGACAGTGTGTGAGAGGAACAGAGGAAGAGAAAGTGGACGGGCTAATGGAGTGATGTCAGCTGAGGCAGCTCAGTGAGAAGAGAGAGGCTCTGAGGGAGAAGTAGCTCAGGGGGAAAGGAAGAGCAAGGAGAGCTACAGGATGCACTGCCATAGGGCATTGTGTGAGGGGAACAGAGGAAGAGAAAGTGGAGGGGCTAATGGAGTGATGTCAGCTGAGGCAGCTCCATGAGGAGTGAGAGGCTCTGAGGGAGAAGTACCTCAGGGGGAGAGGTAGAGCAAGGAGAGCTCCAGGATGTACTGCTATTGGGCAGTGTGTGAGGGGAAGAGAGGAAGAGAAAGTGGAGGCAGTAATGGAGTAATGTCAGCTGAGACAGCTCTGTGCAGAGAGAGAGGTTCTGAGGGAGAAGTACCTCAGGAGGAGAGGAAGAGCAAGTAGAGCTACAAGATGTACTGCCATTGGGTATTATTGTATCTTGACGCCCCCAGGAAGTACTCTTTGAGACCATAGTGACAGGCCTGTGACGCTCCCTGTACCTCATTGCCTGGAGAGATGCCTCCTTACAGGTCCTGGCAGGCCAGTATAATTCTCCCGACCTGGCTCCCGGCCCTGATTTAAGCTCCCCGCTGTGTTGGTGTCACTCTCCCAGGCTCCCTGGCTGTTAAGTTTGCTCCCTGCTGCTGTTTATTCCCCGGCCCTTTGCTACTGCTGATCCCCGCTGGCATCTCTTCCCCGGCCCTTCGTCCCCGCTACTGCTGCTGTTCCCCGGCTGGCATCTCTTCCCCAGCCCTTCATCCCCGCTGCTGCTGATCACCGCTAGCATCTGTTCCCCGACCCTTCGCCGCCACTGCTGCTGCTGCTAATCCTTGCTGTCAGTCTCTCTGGACCGGCAGCGGAGGCAGGAGATCCACGGTACTGGGAAACTGATTGCTGCATCGTGTGTATTGATTTTTGCCAGCCCTGGAGAGTTAGGGATTGTTTTGCCTTTGTTAGCCTTACATTATTAACTGTAAATGCTTCCATGTTACAGGTGTAACATGGAAGCATTTACAACTAATAATGTAAGCCTAACAACAAAACAATCCCTAACTCTCCAGGGCAGCCAACAATCACTTCACACTGTGCTGCTAGGAATTTAGACACGTCAGCCTATCAGGAGCTAGAGGTGTTACAGGGTGTGGTGCAAATATAGTTGGCTATTTGTAGCCCTCCATTTTGTATCTTATTGTAATGCAAGCCTATATAAATGGCTATTTATGTTTTTTATCCTCCATTTTATATCATAATACGAAATGCTATGAACAATCATGTTTGGTGTAGGCTTAGTTATCTAAACAATGTTAATTGTATTAACTATAGTTAAAATGTTAATTGAATCAACTACAATTACCAGAACAATGTTAATTGTATTAAGTACAATTCTGTTTGTATAAACTTTGTCCATATACATTGTATCACCATGAAACTGTTGAGTCTTGTTAATCCTGTGATATCATCATCATTGTCCAGGGAATTGAGTCTTGTTGATTCTGAACCTTTCATCAATGAAGCTGGCTACTTCAGATGGTGGGGGGTCTCAGATTGATAACATCTTGGTTGCAAAGCTTGGAGCATATGGCAGAGGACTAAGTAGTTATAGTGTATAAAACAGGAGACGAATTGTAATAGCAGAAGCATTTTGGACCTGTGATGGGGAATGCCCTCTCAAAATGTCGTTCCCAAGACGCCCCCTATTTTCTGATTTTGCCATTGCATCTCCGGTTGATGTACAAAGCAGATAAGTATACCTAAGGCTCTTGGTGATGTGAGTATTCATGTAACTGTTGATTAAGAATGGTTTACAAAACGTTTATGCAATATCACCTATTTTTATGTAAATTTGTTTCATTTGATTATTTATTCATGTGTATTAATAAATTGTGTTGTATCAACCCACTTGTCCTTCTTTAAAACCGTATCCGAACTTGTTTTCCAGTTGGCAAAACACAGGGACGTTCTTGTATCCAAGACCTGTCAAAACCCTAGCTTCCTGTGGTGACAAGATACAATAATACCCTGCCATTAGGCATTGTGTGAGGGGAACAGAGGAAGAGATAGTAGAGGGGCTAATGGAGTGAGGTCAGCTGAGGCAGCTCTGTGAGGAGAGAGGCTCTGAGGGAGAAATACCTCAGGGGGAGAGGAAGAGCAATGAGAGCTCCAGGATGTACTGCCATTGGGCAGTGTGTGAGGGGAAGAGAGGAAGAGAAAGTGAAGGGGGTAATGGAGTGATGTCAGCTGAGGCAGCTCTGTGCAGAGAGAGAGGTTCTGAGGGAGAAGTATCTCAGGGGGAGAGGAAGAGCAAGCAGAGCACCAGGATGTACTGCTATTGGGCAGTGTGTGAGGGGAACAGAGGAAGAGAAAGTGGGGGATGACAGAGGATGGTGGGGGATGACAGCGGAGAGAATTCAAGCAGTCTGCCGCACCTCCGCCGGAGATGCAGGCGCCGGCTGGGAGGCGAGTATGGAGGTTTTTTTTTAAACCCTTCCCTGACTCGAGTATAAGCCGAGGGGGGCTTTTTCAGCACAAAAAAAATGTGCTGAAAAACTAGGCTTATACTCGAGTATACACAGTATTTACAAAGGGAGCAGTTCTCACATAAAAGTTTTAATGTGGACAACCCCTTGGTAATCTGCTCAAAAAATAGTATGCTATGTACCCTTATTTTTTACAGGATGCAACAGGAAACTTTAAATGCAGTATATTCTGTATACATCGGTTCTATCCATTTCAAAATAGATTCGATTTTCTTTAATTTACCGTACATATCTGTTTATTGAAATTGCGATTTTAGTGAAACAAAAAACTAAACCAAAACCATAACCATGTGTGCACCAAAATGGTGTACGAGGAGGTTACAGGATGCCCATCTTGCAGCATCCTGTTGCCATAGACTTGTAAAGTACTATTGATTGGTCGGAATCCTGTTCAACAGAACAGGAACGTGTGACAGTCTTCAACTTGTCTGCTCTGTTGAAGAAAAGGGTTAGATTGAAAGATGTCAAACAGAGACCAACCGACACTTTAAAACATGATGGAGGCACCATTGTAAAAAAAACTATAAATCCTGTATAGGATCCATTTGCAAAATCACATGGAGTTTTCAAAAGACTTGCCAAACATCATGTTAAGGGCTTCTACCCACTAGCGGATCACTCAAAAGGTGGACTTTTACTCTAAACAAATAGTCCTTAGAGGCGTGTAACAACTTCTAATTTTTGATTTCTTTGGATTTCACTCTGTGATACAAGAGCTGCTAAACTTAAGCAGCATTTGTGCCTAATGATAAATCCTCCCCATCTGAAGCCTCCCACTGGCAGTGCGGTGGGATGTGATCAAATGCATGTGCAGAACAAGATTTTTGCAACATATACAACACTGGCTACCAAAACATTTTCACATAAGCAACATGCAAGATCTCCGCATACAGTACACGAGATTCTGAACCTCATAGCCAAAATGGGCAGAGCGATTGCTTCAGGTACAGTACATCCCTCTGAGGGGGTTTTCATATGTGTCGCTAGTAGTGCGGCAGGAAACCACAATTTTCTCTTAAACAAGCAATTCTAAGAAATGGTTACAATGTTTGTCTGAGGTATACTATACCATACTTCTTATGCAATTAAAAAAACCTTCATTTTCTTTATATGCCAAAATGTTACTCTACTGATGGCAATAGAGAAAGAACTGCAGAAAATACTCCCCAAAAGAGTAATGGATAGGGAATAATGCTTTTTGTACTTTTTATCTAAGGCATTACAACTGTGCTTGATATCCTCTGCCTATAATCATACCCCTGCATCAAGCTATTTTTAATACTAGAGTAAAGCTATTTTTAATACTAGAGTATTATTGATTTCAAATTCCTTTGCAGGGTTTCCTAAAATAACTGCTCTTTGTATTGTACAACCGTTGCTCTATAATTCAGTACATACTAAGTCCACTCCAGCCTAAAAAACAATTCAATATGGGTATAATACAATATAGCAATATTAGAATTTTCAGAAGTGTGTTAGACTCTATGCAGGCTTTGCTGTCTATAAGCTTACTTTTAAATAATCTTGGTGTTGGTATAAATGTGCCATGACCAAATTAGTACATAGAATTTTTGGACTGCCAGATATCCCAACACTGTTTCCCAATGTGCAGAGATAACCCTGAAAGATTATTTAGGTTAAAATATAAAGAGATAGGCCTCCTGCACACGGGATTTTCCGCCCATGCCCGCTGCCATAGGATTATATTAGATAATGCAATCCTTTGCAGACAGCCACAATTTGACCGTGTGAAAACCCGCGCGGTAAACAAATCGCGGCATGCTCTATTTCTGTGCGAACCTCGCAGAGGCCTGCACAAAAACGTCACTGCTGGCACATCAGCTCTGCGCTGCGCATGCGCTGGCTGGGCGGCAGCCAGCACATAGAGCGGAGAAGATGCAGGGAGGAGGTGAGCTGCCTTGGTCACTGCAGGGGCACAGCTCGCATCCCGCTGTAAGATTTCTCGCAGGAGGCCATAATAGCCAATCTTATGCTTTAATTCTAATACAAATAAAAACTTTCATGCTTTTCCTATGGGTATCCAAAAACGATTCATTCTAGACAGAGAATTCACCCCGTGGAAGATATGAATAGTACACTTTATAATAAAGATAGGTTTAGCTCTATATGGAAAATGACAAATGTATTTCATGCCTGTACTAGGAACTTTGTCAAGTCATACAAAGAACAAGTAGTTAGCAGTTATATAGCAACTAAACTAATTGCAAGGTTGAGTTCATAGTTCAAGAGGTGCGTATGTCTTAGTTTGTTGCTTCTTAAGATATCAGAGAGATCCATCAGTGTGCGAGACTTACGGCTAGGTTTTCAGTCCTTATACACTCCTTGTCAAGGAGTTCTATTTCTACAAAACTTGGCATGCAGTTAAATCTCAGACAGATCTGCAAATGCTTAGAGTTGTGGCATGATTAGATGAAGGTTCTTTCCACCTGAGAACCTAAAAGTGGTTTCACCATTGGCCTATAAAAAGGCTCTCAGGGAAAACTTATGTGTAGTGGATATCTTTTCCACTTGTGAAGAGCTTGGTGACCATTAGATATGCCTCTATGATGCATTGAAAGTAATTTGGACATCCAATGGAGTTTGAAAGGACGTACATTATTGTAATTTCGAGAAGTTGGATGATCATATTGATGAATTGCCCACCACCTAGGCCATTCTGATTGGACTGCCTCGCCTTTGCTGTGGAGCGGCACACTGCCCCCACTGCTGGTGTGATGTTCTGGGGGGCCATCACATATGACAGTCAGTCACCCCTAGTAGTAGTACAAGGGACAATAACAGCTCAGTGATATGTAGCTGTATATCCTATAGCCACATGTATTCCTCTCACGGCGACTTCAAGGAGGGATTTTCCAACAGGATTATGCTAGACTGCACACACAAGGGGGAGTGTGGGGGGGGGGGGGGTGTCACAGGAATGTCCCCACAACATTGCCACACTTCCGTGGCCTGCCTACCCAAATTTATCGCCAATAGAACATGCATGGCAACATCTGGTGTTCCAAGTGTTATGTCATTCACACTCATGAACAAACAAATTCCGACGGAACATGGAGACAGCGGACATAACTAACACTGGTGACCGAAACATGTACCATACATACCTGCATACATAACAGATGAAGTTGCTAAAGAATGTACGAGGGATTAATTTGTGACTTGGCCAAGTCCCTTAAGCCACGAGGCCACTTCAAGGGTCCACGTTGTCTGGTGGGTCGCCAGTCTAAAGAGACAACTAACCCCAGGAAACCTACCTGCATGCAGGGCGATTGTCCCAATTAGGATGACCACGCACTGGAACCTAAGGACCTCAACTCGCCCAGAGATGGTAAACGATTAAAGCAGCACAGGATACAGTTCACACTAACAGCATACAAAACGGAACAGGACTGTTCACACCAGCTCAGACATACAAAACAACAAGCATGAATGCAAACACAAGGGGGAATGAGGAACACCAGCCATCAGTGATGATTGCCTGACTGGCGAACACCCAGCTAGCTCAATGACGTCACACCTGTGGAAATGTGCTCCTGCAAACCCATAGTACTACAGGTCCCAGAAGCACAACCTAACACCAAGAGGTAAGTTCAAGCAGGATAACGCTCAGCTGCACATGGCAAGGGTGTCACAGGAATGCCTCCACAATATTTCCACACATCCGTGGCCTTCCCGGTTGCCAAGTTAATTGCCAATAGAACATGTATAGGACTATCTGGTAAGCCAATTTTGACAGTCTATGGGTTTGCACTATCCAGAGATTCAGTTACAGCAAATGTGGAGCGATATGCCGCAGGAAGGCATGCAAAGCTTGTATTTACTCCATGCCCGCCCGTATCACATCTTGTATCCAAGCTAGAGGTGTTACAACAGGGTAATAAAGAGCCTCCATGCCCGCCTGTATCACATCTTGTATCCAAGCTATAGGCAGCCCAAAAGGGTACTAGAGCCTCCATGCCTGCATCACATGTTGTATCTAAGCTAGAGACGGTACAACAGGGTACTAGAGCCTCCATACCCGCCCGTATCACATCTTGTATCCAAGCTAGAGACGGTACCACAGGGTACTAGAGCCTCCATGCCCGCATCACATGTATCCAAGCTAGAGATGGTATAACACGGTACTAGAGTCTCCATACAAGTGTTTCGTTTTCAACAAAAATTTTAAAAAATTATCCTTTTGCTCTGATATGTAATCGCTTACTTATGTCAATATTGCAATCACACCAAGCTTCATTCCATTCCCTTCTAGGTGCTTGAAATTCTTCTACAGTGAGTGTACTTCCTCTCCTGCACGTTTTATCATCTAATCTATGACTGCAACAAAGGTAAACTTTTTTGTGGTTAGAAATTGGCTGATAAGTATGTGCAGAAGAGCGTGAAGAGGGAAAACAAGGGTCAGTTCAGCTCCACTAACAAATCTTCTATTGAGACTTTAGGCCTCATGTCCACGGGGACAGATCCGCAGCGGGTCACCCGCACACGTGATCCGCACCCCATAGGGATGCATTGGACACCCGCAAGTAATTAAATACCTGCGGATTTCATTTTCCCTTGAGGCGCGGATTGCGTGTGCGGGAAAACATCCGCAGCATGCTCCATTTCAGTGCAGGTCTCCCGCTTCTATTGAAGCCTATGAAAGCCGTCCGGATCCGCGGCACACCCGCAGCTGAATTCCTGCTCTCTGGCGCGGGAGAGCAGGAGTTCAAAAAAATAAAAAGGAGTGCACGGCGCATGCGCGCAGCACGCTGCGGGCGTGCCGAGCACATCCACCAGGCCGAAGAAAGAAGTTCTGGCCACGATGAGGGCAGATCCACAGCGTCCGGACAAGTAAGTAATGCTTACTTTTTAGTCTCATGTCCGTGAGAAAGGAGGGACCCGCTGCGGAATTCTGCATGAAGAATTCCCGGCAGGCCCGATTTTCCCAGTGGACATGAGGCCTTAGGCCCTTTTACACAAGACGATTCGTTGGTAGTTGTTCAAAACCCAACACTTCAGAAGAGTTTTGAACGATAGTAGTCCCGTGTAAATGCATGCAGAGACTGGACAAGAGTTGTCCAGTTGTCCACTTTCAGCATGCTTGGAAACCGAATGACTGGCCGTTCAGTGTACTGAACGACTGCTGTTTATAGTGAAATGAGGCAGGCGGTGGGGAGAGCGCTCCCCCAGCTGACCCGCATCCCTGCTGGCCATACTGTGAGCGATCTAGCGTTACTCGCTCCTGTGTAACAGCATGAGAGCCAACATCACAGGGACGCACTGTCAGGCATTGTTTGCCTGACACTCGTCCCGTGTAAATGGGCCTTTAGATTGCAGTGTCTATATACAGTGATATGTAGAAGCTGCAGAAGGCGAACTTTGTAAAAATTTTAATGGAACCCTTTTGCAAAAATGATCAGCCCAAAATACAAGCATTTAAGTGAAAAAAAAAAATTGTCCACTAAAAGGTGCTTTCAAATTACTGGCCTGTAGTTTCTAGGCTCATTTTCTGCCCCCCTTTTTGAATATTGGCACCACATTTGCTATGCTATGCTAGCCCTGAAACAGAACCCATTACTATTGGCTCCTTAAATATTAGAAATAAGGGTGTGTCTATCAGATTACTTAGCCCACTCTCACACAGGCGATAGTATAAATGCTGCTTTTGTAAACGTAGCGTTTTTACTAGGGCAGAGCTGCTTTGTGCAGCATTCGAGTTTGCCTGCGTTGTTACTGCACTAAAAGCAAGGCCAGTAGATAACGTCACCACTTTCACTTTCCCTTCCGATGGCATAGAACACCACTTTCGAAAACACTGCTAAATGATGCAAACAGTGTTTTACCACGTTTTTGACATTGAAAATGCTCCATTGATTTCAACGGGCAAAGCATAGCATTTAAAAACGCTTAAATGCCCCAAAACAGTGCTAAAAAAAATGCAGTGTTATAAACGCTTCATTTGCAAACCAGCTCTCGAACGTGGCGTTTCTAACACCGCAATTTTCAAGCACTGTCTGTTCAACGATGGGGTGCAATAAAAAGTGCTGCCAAACACTGTACCATGCGTTCAAAAATGCAATAAAATTTGTTTCAATAATCTCACTGCTCTTACAGTAAAGAATCCTTTTCTACTTTGCTGTAGAAACAGTCTTTCCTCTAGAGGATATCATCTTGTTATAATTACAAACCTGGGTATGAAATGATCATGAGAAATATTTCTGTACTGACTTTGATGCATTCACCCTTCAGCCATCTTTTTTCAAACCTAATAAACTTTCTGTTTACTCCAGTCCACCTATTCCATTTATTACTTTAGCTGCCCATATTTGAACCCATTCAAGGTATATTAGAATTGACAAATATTGACGGCATATTGCTAGGATATACCACTATTTTCAGATCAGCCAGGGTCACACCACCATGCCTTCAATTGCTAGTGTGAAATGGCAGTGTCATTAGGAAAGTGTTATGTCAGATCAATTACTATTAGCGTTTCCACAGGCCACATGCATGGCTTATGCATCCGTCAGAAAACAGCAGATCAGAGCAGGCAGGAGGCAATGTGGCACAGCACTTTTCTGGGACCACAGTCACTTCACTTTAGTAATTAGTGTTAGCAATCAACTGGGGTCCCAGCAGTAGGACCTGTATTAATCAGAAATTGCCACTAGCGATAAAACATTAAGGTCTATACCGAGACGACCCCTTTAAATAACATTACAGTTTAATATTATTTAAATTGTCTGATACCTTAATAAATTGGTGTTCAGAGGCCACAATGGAGACGTAGTGCAACTTTGTCATATACATCAACTTTGTGGAAGGAGAGAGGCACATATTAGATGACCAGAAGCATCTATACCATACAGCATAGACACTTACATGGGTTGGGGACATTTAATGAATGAGACATCCAGCGTGTGTTTTTATACAAAAGTACTCCATAATAATCCAATCAGCGCAAGATTGGCACGAGAGCATGTTAGATACAGTCAACGCTAGCCCAGATTCCCGTCTCTAGCAAGAGAAAAACCTTTTTAGTAAGAAGTGCATCAGGTGAAAGAACATCTAAAGAGTGTTACTCTTCAAATACACAAGCATACGTATTCAGAAGCATGGACAAAGCAAAGCCCTGACAGTAATACAAGTCATGAGACTTTGAAAACCTTGTGAGCAATCACATCTTATTATGGCTGCACAGAGAGGCTACACTGGCTTCAGACACAAGGATGTATTGTCTGGAAGGAATGGGGAAGTTTTCGAAGTTTCTAGTTAAACCTCACTGTAGATTGTGCCATTGTTGTAATGCTCCACTTTAACTACAATTCACCAAAACTTATAAATCCTTGTCCGAGACAGTATCTTGAGCATGTAACCCTTCGTATAAGTGCTACTACACAAACAATAAACTGTATATAAAAAAGGGCTCATGTGTAAAAAAAAAAGTGTCATACAACCATGTAGAAGTGTCAGTCATTATGTAACACACTTAAAACGTTTGTCCGACATGATCATGAACATCAGTGATGGAAACATATAACATATCCCTCATATAACATGAGATATTTTGTATGTGTCGTGTGATCGTGACCAATCTCATTTTATAATTTTCGCATGCTCCTTAAAGAAGTTGTCCAGTTGTAAAACTATTGATGGTCTATTCTTAATAGACCCTAATAGGCCGTTAATAGTAGATCAGTGGGGCTCCGTTGCCATGAATCCTCACTGATAAGCTGATCTCTCAGCCAGTTAGCTTATACACTAAACTGATTTCTGCAGGAAGCAGACAGCTCTGTTCCTACTGCAATGGTCAGGCATGGTATTACAAGCAAAGCTTTTATAGAAATTAATAGGAATTTGGACTGCAATACCAAATCTTGCCATGCAGTGAGAACAGAGATGTACTTCCTGCAGAAATCAGCTCCATGCCTGGGTGCAAAGGCCCAGTGAACAACTGATCAGGGAAGATCCAGGGTGGCAGCCCCCCCCCCCCCCCCCCCACTACTGATAACCTATCCTCAGCATAGGTCATCAATAGTTCAGTCGCAGACAATCCCTTTAAGTGCATTATTATCCAAGGTCTGACTGAAGCCTCTAGCAGACTAGCATTTTTTTCATCCATGTGAAGTTTAAGTAGAAAATAAACTCCACACGGACAGCATACGGCACCATATTACTCAATCTAGCAACCTACACCATAGTTTTTTCACGCACACTCGCACTCACCCATTCCATTGGGATAGAAAAAAAACAACAAAAAACGCACAACACTGGGATGCCATTGAGTGCCATCCATATTTTAAGAAATGCAGGGGGAAAAAAAGTTTCAGTTTTTATTTGCGAACGTGAAAAATGGATAGCATACAGAAGTGAAAAACAGACACACTGACCGAATATGGAGGCCACATGGATGGAAAAACATCAGATTTTTTTTTAACAAAAGCGTGCATCTAGCCTTAAAATAAAGGCTTTAAACTAAAGTGACATGTGAACATATTAAAGACACCTAGTAGATTTTGATGACTGCTGTTGGAGATTCCACCAAGTGTCTTTTAATGTCAATGTGAATATTTGCGCATATTTCCACCTGTTTGCATCTTATGTATATATGTCTAACAGGTCATACAAACCAGTCAGAAGTATAATTTAGGAAAAGGAAATCTACATTTCATTAATCCGGGCATTTGAATACAAAGAGGGATGGATATAAAATCTACAGGTGTTGGCCATTTAGCGCCTTGTTAGAAACGTCTATTAGCACGATGCATGCACTAAAGAGTGATGACAGATACAGTTCTGTTACATGACTGCCTGAGTGTCTGTGTATTTTCCTCCAGTCATCATTAAGCACATAGCTCTAGTTCACAGAAAGTATGTAACCACCAATGGAAGTTTAAAGTGCTGCCCTGCAATCTCCATGCTCTTGTGTCCTATGGAGGTACAGACAGCTTGCACCATAATGCTCCCTATGTAATACAGTGAGATGACAATAAGTGAGGAAGACACAAGAGTAGAAGACATAGTAAACAAGCCTGGACTCACATATCTGTTGATGAGGCTTCTCAGAAGGCTGCAATCCATGACTGGTGACAGCTGCCCTGACACCTCCTTCCTCTACTTGTTACTTTCCACATCCATGCACAGGGTCACAACAATCGATCTAGTCGCAGACGATCAGGATGGGGACGCAGAAGTCACAATAGATGGGGCACCTGCACATGGGTTGTTACTTAACAAGTGGTGTACGAGACGAGGAGCTACATTCTTCCCTGTGTGGGGACTGATCGCTGGCTGTGGCATTGGCTTCCCGCAGGTGGTGATCCCTGGCTGCAGTGGTGACTCTTTGGTGGAGCTTTTTGGCTGGCAGCATTCAGCATGCCCCCTCCTGTGGCTCTTCTACTAGATGCTGCTTGTTTCTCTTTGATGATCGGTTCTCTGTCTCACACCCCCTCCCATCTCATGTAATACCAGCCCTCCCTCTCAGTCAGCTCCCAGCCTGCACCTCCCACTCCAGGCTCCTGCTCTCTACCTCTTCTCTCTGATCCCTCCCTGCAAGCCATTCTCTGCTGACTACTCCACCCACCTTCCCTCCTGTCACGACTTGTCACTATACTCCACCCTCCGCGCCCCCTCCTCTTCATCAATCTGTTCTAGTACTGGCATCCTGGGCTATTTATATCTCATCGGGCGATTTACCCAGCTGCCTCCAAATAAATGATCGGGAGCTGAGACCCCCTCCCCACCTCCTATTTACAGTAGATTATGTTATGCAGCAGATCTGGATACAATGTATCATAGTGCTAGGTGAAGAGTGACAGGTGAAGTCTTCTACAAGCCCATAGGACTACTATGTAGTAGTGTTTATTTATAGTTCTCCTATTGATACTATACAGCAGATCTGGATACAATGTAACAGTTACAAAAGCATAGTGGAATGAATGACAGGTAAAGTCTTCTCCAGTCTATGGTTATTTTTGGATCCATTCCCATATGACTCCTTTTCCTCTTCTGTATGGCTCATGACATGATTGACATGCCCGAGCAGATGAGTCAGGCTGATAGTCACCTCTTGGCAGGAAGGCCCCACTGCCTGTGGGAATAATATCTAATCAGCCTGTGCAGACAAGGTGGCCTGGTTACCTCATGTCTTGTCATGTCACAAGCATGTTAGATTTCTTTTATAGCCGTGTGTGACTTCCCAGATTTATAAGGCTGCTTTTGTAAATAACGCCATTGGGTTCATGCTTCTCCATCTCCTATATGTATTAGGCAGGTTTTCCAAGAATCAAGAATAGCTTTGATTATGCTAACATCTAAACAAATATTTATGTGCCCTCCTTGAAAATTTCTTAAAGGTTCCTTTACACAGGGCGACTGCTGGCCCATGTAAACTGAAAGCCTAGTGACTGTTGGCCCATGTAAACAGGCAGTCATCTATGAACAACTGCCCGTTTACTCTGAATAGAGGCAGGCGGCTGGAAGAAATCTCTAGCGCACCCCACCTTCATTCAGTGAGCTATTATATCTCCTGTGTGAAAGCATAGGAGCGATGATAGCTGGGACAACTGTCGGCACTTAAGCGCCCCACAGTCGTCCCATGTAAAAAAGCTCGGACTGGCCCACAAGGGAACAGGTGAGTCCCTGAGCCAGGAGTGGGTCCCCAAAACTCCACTTTTTATATGAGTCAGGGCATGTCCCTAGGTAATTTCATTAATTAACACATTACTGTCATCCCTTTCCTCTCCATGGGGAACTATAACTCCTAGAATGCTCTGACAGACGCAGACTTTCAGGACCTCCTAGAACAGTGTTCCCCAACTCCAGTCCTCAGGGCCCGCCAACAGGTCATGTTTTCAGGATTTCCTCAGTATTGCACAGCTGATGTAATTATTGTCAGTGCCTCAGACATTGCCACAGGTGTTCTTACCATAGGATATCCTGAAAACATGACCTGTTGGTGGTCCCTGAGGACTGGAGTTGGGGACCCCTGTCCTAGAAACTGCAAATCGGCATGCATTGTAAATTGATTGTTAATGGCAACATAGTTTTGAGGTTAAAATGGTTGCCCGCCTGCAAAATCCCACATCTAGTAAACAATTTTAAAATTGTGCCATTATGCAATAAATCTGCATGCCAATGCACTCTTTGAATATGATGTGGCTGCTACTAGAGATGAGCGAGCATACTTGTTAAGGACAAATACTCGAGCGAGATTCGGGTGCAGGCGGGGGGCGGCGGGGGAGAGCAGTGGGGAACGGGGGGGAGATCTCTCCCACCCCGCTCCCTCCCGCAACACAGCGCTTACCTCCGCCGGGACCCAAATCTTTTCTCACGAGCAGGCAGGTACTTGAAAAGGACAATACTCGCTTGAGTATTTGTCCTTAACAAGTATGCTCGCTCATCTCTAGCTGCTATGTGTGATCTCCCTCTTTATGGGATATTACCTAAATTCCACCTCTGGAACCTCACCTAACAGGTGAATAGGAATACATCAATTCCCTCCGGTACTGGTGTATCTTGTGTCCACCGTAAGCTAGGGGTTGACCAGGCTCAGTTGGAGGGTACGCCCTGGACGCGCCTCTAGCTGGCGATTGGCTGCTAGTGGTATAGTGCTGTTCTGTCCCAATTTCCATGACAGCAGCGGTGGCTGGCAAGCCAGCACACAGTGCAGAAGACAGTTTCCCGTTCCCCCCTGCGGCGGCTGCAGCTGGCCCCGCTGGAACTGTCGTCCCCAAAATGACACGTCGCTCATAGCTGTCCTCTGCTGCAGTTCCCCCTGCTGTCGCTGCAGGGGGGAATGCTGTCACTCTCGTCACAGCTGGCCAACCAGCAGCAGTAGCAGACGCAGCTTCTGGGCCCGTCCCGCTTCTAGCAGTATGTGTGTGGGGGGCCAGGAGGATGAGACAGGAGGTTGAACTGAGGAGGGCACGTCCGCAGCAGCCAATAAGCTGCTGCGAGGGCGTGTCCTTCAACTCAGGACTGCCAAACCATGTCTTCACCCATTATACTGGTGGAGAAATAATGCCTCAGTGCCATTCCCTCCTGCCACATTCTCAATTTACGTCAGCGTAGACAAGTCTGCATGCAAATGTAGCCACCTTTTCATTGAAGTGTATGGAGATTATGGTGGCTGGGAATTTACTCATGTGTATAAGGTAATATTTGCATGTAGCTTTACAGGGGGCCCCCAGGATAAATTCTACTGGTAGGCCCTATGTAATCCATTCTGAGGGTTTATTCAGATGATCGTATATCGGTCGGGTTTTCACTCCTGACCGATATACGCTGCCCCTCTCTGCAAAGGCAGGAGGCGGGACGGGAGCTAGTGCATTGAGCTCCCGCACCCTCTCTACCCCTTGCCACTTTTTGCAATAGGAGGGGTGGGGTGGGGCGGGGCTGAGTTCCACATTAAAGAATGCACAATGGCATCAAGTTCTTTATAAACACAAAATGATCTGTCAGACACAAGCTATAAACTGTTTTATGTTCTGTAGCTGATAACAGATTTACAAGAGTTTGCACATAATTTAACATCACAATGATATAAGAAATGCAGCTATATGAATCCATTAGAAAAGTAAACGGCTGTGTATCCATATGATATCATACAGTGCGGGCCTATAGCAACATGCGGGTGCTAAAGTACAGATCAGTAAAATGTGAAATTTGCAGTACAGCTGTATAAGTAGTTTCTTAGGCTTCATGTACATGGCCATATCACAGCTCTATTATGTACTGAACTGATTAGGGCTGCTACAGAGGGGCAAGAAGCATCACTGTACTGTACCTCAGTATGCTTCAAATTCTATACAAAGTCATACAAGGGTTTGAAGGTAGAAGTCTGACCCAAAAAATAAACAAATTGTGTCTCAAATGCATGCTATTCTTGGAGAATGGTATATTGTACAAAGCCACAAGGGACTTTGGGGCATATTTACTTACGCCGGCCTTTTACAGGTTGGTCTAAGTAAAATGTGCATCCAGGTACATTCGACAAATGTATTAAAAGGTGCTGGCAAGTACCAGGTGAAATATAACCCCAATTCCCCCCAAAATAGGAAACTGTATAAAATGTAATTAAATGTAAAGTAAAAAAGAGTGCAATGATTTCAAAATCTCATATAACCATATTTTGTTCACAATAGAACACATATCAGAAGGTGAAAGTCAGACATTATTCCATCTCATGTAAACAAATTAACTCATTTAGAAATTGATGGCAGCAACATGTTGTCCCATTCTTGTCTAGAAGCTCAACAGTCCTGGGTCTTCTTTGCTGGATTTTCTGTTTCACAATGCGCCAAATGTTTTCTCTTGGTGAAAGGTCTGCACTGCAAGCGGCCAGTTCAGCACCCAGACTCTTGTTCTGCGATGCCAGGCTGTTGTGACAGATACAGTATGTGGTTTAGAATTGTCTTACTGAAATATGCAAGGCTTTCATTGAAAAAGACGTTGTCTTTATTTTTCTAGCAACTCTACTCACATTACATGGCCAAAATCCCTGAGTCTGAGTCTGGGCATCTTCCCCTCCTGTGATATATATGGTCTTATATAAATAAGGACTTCTCTGTTTGTTACTCTTGCCGTCCAGGGTATACACAGCAGCTTTCACCAGTACCACAGCTCAAACGCATCAATCCTCCTTCTATCAGCTTTTTTCACAGTCCAGCTTTCACATCCATACATGGCTATTGGGAAAACGTTGGTTTGCACTATCCTGCGTTTAGTTGTGATGCCGATATCCCTACTTTTTCAGATTTGTCCATGTTGAGCAGTGACTTCTTGAGTGGTATAAAGTGATTATGTAGTCCTAAAACCTCTCTAAACTGATAGTGCCTTTCAAGATGTGTAAGCTGTTCATGGCATAGGCACTAATGTAAACCCATACCATCAGAGATGCAGGTTGAACTGTGTGCTGATAACAAGCTGGATGGTCCCTCTTTCTTGAATCTGCAGGAGACGGTGTCCGTGGTTTCCAAAAAGAATTTCAAATTTTGTTTGGCTGATCATAGAACAGTTTTCCATTTTCCCTCAGTCCATTTTAGATGAGCTTTGGCCCAGAGAAGATGTCAACGTTTCTGGATAAATATATGGCTTGTTCTTTGCATGATAGAGCTTGAACTTGCATATTTGGGTTGCACAGCAAACTGTGTTCACAGGCAATGCTTTCTGGAAGTATTCCTGAGCCCATGCAGTGATTTGCATTACAGAATTATGCCTGTTTTTAATGCAGTGCTGCCTGAGGGTTGGTAGATCTTGAGCATTCAATATTGACCGTCAGCCTTGTCCCTTGTGCACATGAACTGTAGATGATGGGATATTCAAAGCCCTCACAATTTTACATTGAGGAACATTTTTCTAAAATGCTAGATGCAGTTTTTCACAGCTTGGTGAATCTTTGATCATCTTTGCTTCTGAGTGACTCTGCCTCTCTAACATGCTTTTTTTTATACACAGCCATGTGACTTGGTAGAAGATTGATCCTCCATCTGTTTTCCCGTAGTATCCCTTAATTTTCTGTCCTTCTGTTAGGCCCCCTGTCCACGGGCGTTGCGGTATCCCGTAGCGGAGCTCCGCCGTGGGAGCCGCCCCCGGGAGCAGGAGCCGCAGAGGAATCTCCACCGGTTAGCCTAATCTGATAGATAGGCTGACCGCGGAGAATCAGAGCAATTCGCAGCATGCTGCGAATTGCCAGCATTCTCCGCTCGTGGACAGGGGCCCGCGCTTTCCATAGCAACGCTATGGAAAGCTTCAGACGGCGTGATTCGCCGCCGGCAAAATCACTGCCATGGACAAGGGGCCTTACCCATTCCAGCTTCGGTGAGCTGTGTTCATGCATCAATTTCAAAAGTAGTTCATTTTTTTAAAACAAAATGGAAAAATGTTTCACTGTCAACTTCGGATGTGTTCTATTGTGAATAAAATATGGTTAAATAAAATCTTCAAATCATTGCATATTTTTTTTCTTTACATTTATTTACATTCTTTACAGCGTCCCAACTGTTTTGGATTTGGTGTTGAAGGATAGTTAAAGGGTAATACATTTGTCTCCTATGGCAGCACCGTTGTACGGCTTTTTGCTCGATCATGTGCAGGAGTTCTCAGACTTGTTCTGGAATCTTGCTTCTATTCTTTAGTTTTACTATATAATAAGGACAATAACCTGGAAAAAGCCTGCAGGTCAGAAGTGAAGACTCTACTAGGTACGCATACTGATCCAGGCCAGGAAAGCTAAGCAAAGCAGAAGAAGCAAAGAACATACAAGCAGTTGATGATGTAAGCTGCTATGGCACTCTGCTGACACAATCTCTTGAAGAAACTGAGGAACACTTAAAGATACCTTTACACGGAGCAGTTATTGCCCGAATAATCACTGAAAACAGCAATTTTGAGTAATAGTCAGCTCGTGTACTCACAGCCACTGACAGAGAAGTGAGCGAAAATTTGTTCTTTGTCACTTACTTTTTAGCTCACCTAAAAACTAAGTGACTATCGGCCTGGGTAAACAGGCAGTCATTCATCTTTGAAAAACTGCCTGTTCACTGTGAATGGAGGTGACCATCAGGAAGCGATCTCGGTGCGCTCCACCTCAATTCACTAAATGACTATCGCTCCTGTGTGAAAGGACTAGAACGATAGTCGCGGGGCACGGTACAGTTGTTCTGTGTAGGGTTACCTCAAGGGATCTTTCACCTGGGAAGATTATTTCCACAACAACCAGTGAAACCTGTCATGGGGAAGATTCCACACCAAAATCCTCATCTTAAATGCAAATTTTAATGTGGAATTGCAGGCACAATTCAGGCATTTTCAGTTCAGAATTAAAATCCACTTGTTAAGCTAGTGGATTTTGGTCAGCAAGCACAAGTTAGAAAGCCAGTGGCCCTTAAGATTTGCTGGGGGACCAGCCTAAGGGACTCCTGTGTCTCTGCCCAGTCTGTCTTTGGCCGCCACTCACCTTCAGCTGGTGCCTGGTTCCCTGCTGGTCTATGTGGCTTCTTTGATGTTGGTACAGCATGGTAGACAGCTTTTGAATAGAAAGAGGGCTCCTTCAGAACTGCGTTGGAGCGTCTTTTGGAGTCTATTGTTTCTAGTGAGTAATGCCTTGCTGGCTGGTGTAAAAATGTATACTAAATTATCCAGTCAAGTATAGTGAGTGTCTTGTAATGCAAATGAGAACATCTCCTTTTGCATTCATTATAATTTCATATTTTATTAATGAACAGGAAATAGTATTTTTTTTCCTGTGGTTCTAATCTAATGTCTTAAAAAGTAGATACTTTTAAGACATTAGGTTAGAACCACAAGAAAAAAAGTTATATTCCTTCCCTATGTTTTTGCACAAATCATGTAAGGAATGATTTAAGATTGTTATCTAGGCAGAACAAAAAAAATTGAAATCAGCTCAGAGTGCAAGAAAAACAAAAAGTAAGCCATGATCACCTGAAACGGTCCTCTGCCACTCCCATTCTGCTGATGCCTGGTCCCAGCTGGTTTTCATACCCGATTGCAGTGAGCCAGCGACACCAAGGACATATGACCGCTGCAGCCTATCACCGTCTCACTTTGGTCAGTAATTAACTGTAGTTGTCACATGTCCTGTTATGGAGACGTCATTGCTGCCACAGTTGGAGGTGAAGACCAGCCAGGGACTGGCAGGGGATTGGATGAAGTAAATAAGTCTTACTTTTTATTTTCTCTGCTTTTTTCTGCTTTTTTTGCTGTCCTGATAACATTTTTCATAATTATATTCCACACTATGAAAACGTTTTTATCCATACTACATAACTCATACTGTATTCCTCCAGTAAATAATTCTTCACCAGCATTCATTATTGTAGAATACATAATTTAGCAGCTACAATCTGCCAGATGATTGGCCCATCATATGACCTGAAAATCACTTTTGCAACAGTGATGTTGATTTCTCAAACTATCATTGAAGTTCCGGCCTGTAGAATCACAGGGAAACCTATTACATCTCATATGTCATTTTCCTGAAAAACACCTTAAAGGGGTTGTCCCGAGGCAGCAAGTGGGTCTATACACTTCTGTATGGCCATAATAATGCACTTTGTAATATACATTGTGCATTAATTATGAGCCATACAGAAGTTATAAAAAGTTTTATACTTACCTGCTCCGTTGCTAGCGTCCTCGTCTCCATGGTGCCGACTAATTTTCGCCCTCCGATGGCCAAATTAGCCGCGCTTGCGCAGTCCGGGTCTTCTGCTTTCTTCTATGGAGCCGCTCGTGCCAGAGAGCGGCTCCGTGTAGCTCCGCCCCGTCACGTGCCGATTCCAGCCAATCAGGAGGCTGGAATCGGCAGTGGACCGCACAGAAGAGCTGCGGTCCACGAAGGTAGAAGATCCCGGCGGCCATCTTCAGCGGTAAGTATTGAAGTCACCGGACCGCCGGGATTCAGGTAAGCGCTGTGCGGGTGGTTTTTTTAACCCCTGCATCGGGGTTGTCTCGCGCCGAACGGGGGGGGGGTTTAAAAAAAAAAAAACCCGTTTCGGCGCGGGACATCTCCTTTAATGTAACGTAATTGAATCTTCTCATAGGGATATATTGTAATACACTACAACATTATTTACAAATTTATAAAGGCAAGTGTTTTGTGTGCATTCGCACATAGCAAAGTTTGCAAACCGCTGACGAAAAATCGGTGGATTGAAAAAAATTGTTCTGTGTATCTGATGGAAATCAGAATAATGATCTTACAGAAGCCATCCTTTTAAAATCAGTGTTTGATCATAGTTCACTACAATATGTATTGAAAATGGAAATGTCAGACTAGATAATTACATTTACTGACACATAAAAATCATTGCTATCATTAGAGGTATGTATAATCCAATCAGATCAATAATACACTGGTCTTTTGGGGCATTCAGACTAGGCAATAATCATTATGACCACTCAGAAAGGAGTCATTGCGATCATTGCTACATGTAAGCATTACTTCACAATGTTTCCTGTGGTTCTGGAGCGTACATTGCTTCACACTGCTCTCTTGTGTTGGAAAGGATGAACACTGTATTTCATGGCTTTGGTAATCATTTAGGTAATACTTTCTGCTTGTCCACATTAGATGCTTCTTGAAAACGTAAATGATTTTCCAGTTGAAGTTAGTCACAATATTTTCAGTTGTGGTTGCATATTGAATTGACTATATTGGAAATTTTGGCCCACAGTCTGCCTGTCGATGGGCGTTGCGATATCACGCGTCAGATCTCTGCCGTGGGAGCCGCCGCCAGGGAGCAGGAGCCAGTTGAGGGATCTCCGCGGTGAGTCTATCTGACAGACAGGTTCACTGCGGAGAACTGCAGCAATTCACAGCATGCTGCGATTTGCTGCCCGCGAACAGAGAATTGCTATGATTCTCTGCTCGTGAACAAGTGGGGCTGCGTTGCTATGGAAAGCGTTCACTGCGTTCCCTGCGGCCGGATTATCGCCTCAGAGAACGCAATGCAAAAACGCCTGTGGATAGGCAGCCTAAACTGTCCCAATAATTGTCACAAGTCATTGAATGTGTTTAAATTGTGCAAAAATTATCAACTACACCAAACTTGCCAAAGATTGAAAATGATGTAGAAAGGTGGGTGTGTTTTCAAAGACAAATGTATTAAAGGGGTTCTGTTATTACAAAAAAAAATTAAATACTTACTAGAGATGAGCGAGCACCAAAATGCTTGGGTGCTCGTTAGTCGGGACGTAAATTTCGCGATGCTCGAGGGTTCGTTTCAAATAACGAACCCCATTGAAGTCAATGGGCGACCCGAGCATTTTTGTATATCGCCGATGCTCGCTAAGGTTTCCATTTGTGAAAATCTGGGCAATTCAAGAAAGTGATGGGAACGACACAGAAACGGATAGGGCAGGCGAGGGGCTACATGTTGGGCTGCATCTCAAGTTCCCAGGTCCCACTATTTAGTAGAAATAGGAAAATCCCGCAGCACACCTAACACATGCACTTCAGTGCAGAGGTTCCAGTCTGTATATGCCAAGCCACCTGTGGGGTCATGAACCAAATCCCAAATAAATGCAATGGTATCCAAGGAGGCGGCAGCATCAACGGTGTAAAGATAGTAAAAAAAGGGTTTTATTGCTCCATAAAATGGCGACGTTTCAACTTAATCTAAGTCTTTTTCAAGCCTGGTCCCACTATTTAGCCACAATAGCGGCAAGAGTGCCCCCCCCTTCCAACAATTTTTACTTCTTAAAAGCCCTCATTAGCAATGCATACCTTAGCTAAGCACCACACTACCTCCAACAAAGCACAATCACTGCCTGCATGACACTCCGCTGCCACTTCTCCTGGGTTACATGCTGCCCAACCCCCCTCCGCACTACCCAGTGTCCACAGCACACACCAAACTGTCCCTGCGCAGCCTTCAGCTGCCCTCATGCCACGCCACCCTCATGTCTATTTATAAGTGCGTCTGCCAGGAAGAGGAACCGCAGGCACACACTGCAGAGGGTTGGCACGGCTACGCAGCGACCCTCTTTAAAAGGGGCGGGGCGATAGCCCACAATGCTGTACAGAAGCAATGAGAAATATAATCCTGTGCCACCGCCATCAGGAGCTGCACACGTGGGCATAGCAATGGGGAACCTATGTGCCACACACTATTCATTCTGTCAAGGTGTCTGCATGCCCCAGTCAGACCACGGTTTTTTATAAATAGTCACAGGCAGGTACAACTCCGCAATGGGAATTCCGTGTGCACCCACAGCATGGGTGGCTCCCTGGAACCCACTGGCTGTACATAAATGTATCCCATTGCAGTGCCCATCACAGCTGAGGTAATGTCATGTTAAATGCAGGTGGGCTTCGGCCCACACTGCATGCCCCAGTCAGACTAGGGTTCTTTAGAAGTGGACACATGCAGTTACAACTCCGTGTGGACTGACAGCATGGGTGGGTGCCAGGAAGCCACCGGCGGTACATAAATATATCCCATTGCATTGCCCATCACAGCTGAGGTAATGTCATGTTAAATGCAGGTGGACTTCGGCCCACACTGCATGCCCCAGTCAGACTGGGGTTCTTTAGAAGTAGACACATGCAGTTACAACTCCCTGTGGACCCACAGCATGGGTGGCTCCCTGGAACCCACCGGCGGTACATAAATATATCCCATTGCATTGCCCATCACAGCTGAGGTAATGTCATATTAAATGCAGGTGGGCTTCGGCCCACACTGCATGCCCCAGTCCGACTGGGGTTCTTTAGAAGTGGACACATGCAGTTACAACTCCGTGTGGACCGACAGCATGGGTGGGTCCCATGAAGCCACAGGCGGTACATAAATATATCCCATTGCATTGCCCATCACAGCTGACGTAACATCCGATTAAATGCAGGTGGTCTTCGGCCCACACTGCATGCCCCAGTCTGACCGGGGTTTGTAATACATAGACACTGGCAGGTACAACTCCCTAATGTGAGGTCCATGTGGAACGACAGCATGGGTGGCTCCCTGGAACCCACTGGCGGTACAAAAATATATCCCATTGCAGTGCCCTGGACAGCAGAGCTAACGTCTGATTAAATACAGGTGGGCTTCGGCCCAAACTGCATGCCCCAGTCAGGCTCGAGTTTTTTATAAGTATACACAGGCACGTACATCTCCCTAATGGGAAGTCCATGTGGACCGACAGGATGGGTGGGTCCCAGGAAGCCACCGGCGGTACATAAATATATCCCATTACAGTGCCCAGCACAGCTGATGTAACGTCAGCTTTAATGCAGGTGGGCAAAAAATTAATTGGATTACACTGTAGGCGAGGGCCCCAAAAAATTGGTGTACCAACAGTACTAATGTACCTCAGAAAAATTGCCCATGCCCAACCAAGAGGGCAGGTGAAACCCATTAATCGCTTTGGTTAATGTGGCTTAATTTGTAATTTGGCCTGGAGGCAGCCCAGTTAAAATAAAAATTGGTTCAGGTGCAAGTTTCAAGGCTTTAATGAGCATTGAAATGTATAAAAATTGTTTACAAAAATTATATGACTGAGCCTTGTGGGCCTAAGAAAAATTGCCCGTTCGGCGTGATTACGTGAGGTTTCAGGAGGAGGAGCAGGAGGAGGAGGATGAATAGAATACACAGATTGATGAAGCTAAAAGGTCCCTGTTTTTGATGGTGATAGAGAACGATGCTTCCATCCGCGGGTGCAGCCTACGTATTGTTTAGGTATCGCTGCTGTCCGCTGGTGGAGAAGAGAAGTCTGGGGAAATCCAGGCTTTGTTCATCTTGATGAGTGTAAGCCTGTCGGCACTGTCGGTTGACAGGCGGGTACGCTTATCCGTGATGATTCCCCCAGCCGCACTAAACACCCTCTCTGACAAGACGCTAGCCGCAGGACAAGCAAGCACCTCCAGGGCATACAGCGCGAGTTCAGGCCACGTGTCCAGCTTCGACACCCAGTAGTTGTAGGGGGCAGAGGCGTCACGGAGGACGGTCGTGCGATCGGCTACGTACTCCCTCACCATCCTTTTACAGTGCTCCCGCCGACTCAGCCTTGACTGGGGAGCGGTGACACAGTCTTGCTGGGGAGCCAGAAAGCTGTCAAAGGCCTTAGAGAGTGTTCCCCTGCCTGTGCTGTACATGCTGCCTGATCTCCGCGCCTCCCCTGCTACCTGGCCCTCGGAACTGCGCCTTCGGCCACTAGCGCTGTCATATGGGAATTTTACCATCAGTTTGTCCGCCAGGGTCCTGTGGTATAGCATCACTCTCGAGCCCCTTTCCTCTTCGGGTATGAGAGTGGAAAGGTTCTCCTTATACCGTGGGTCGAGCAGTGTGTACACCCAGTAATCCGTAGTGGCCAGAATGCGTGTAACGCGAGGGTCACGAGAAAGGCATTCTAACATGAAGTCAGCCATGTGTGCCAGGGTACCTGTACGCAACACATGGCTGTCCTCACTAGGAAGATCACTTTCAGGATCCTCCTCCTCCTCAGGCCATACACGCTGAAAGGATGACAGGCAAGTAGCATGGGTACCCTCAGCAGTGGGCCAAGCTGTCTCTTCCCCCTCCTCCTCATCCTCCTCATCCTCCTCCTCCTCAACGCGCTGAGATATAGACAGGAGGGTGCTCTGACTATCCAGCGACATACTGTCTTCCCCCGCCTCCGTTTCCGAGCGCAAAGCGTCTGCCTTTATGCTTTGCAGGGAACTTCTCAAGAGGCATAGCAGAGGAATGGTGACGCTAATGATTGCAGCATCGCCGCTCACCATCTGGGAAGACTCCTCAAAGTTTCCAAGGACCTGGCAGATATCTGCCAACCAGGCCCACTCTTCTGTAAAGAATTGAGGAGGCTGACTCCCACTGCGCCGCCCATGTTGGAGTTGGTATTCCACTATAGCTCTACACTGCTCATAGAGCCTGGCCAACATGTGGAGCGTAGAGTTCCACCGTGTGGGCACGTCGCACAGCAGTTGGTGCACTGGCAGATTAAACCGATGTTGCAGGGTGCGCAGGGTGGCAGCGTCCGTGTGGGACTTGCGGAAATGTGCGCAGAGCCGGCGCACTTTTCCGAGCAGGTCTGACAAGCGTGGGTAGCTTTTCAGAAAGCGCTGAACCACCAAATTAAAGACGTGGGCCAGGCATGGCACGTGCGTGAGGCTGCCGAGCTGCAGAGCCGCCACCAGGTTACGACCGTTGTCACACACGACCATGCCCGGTTGGAGGCTCAGCGGCGCAAGCCAGCGGTCGGTCTGCTCTGTCAAGTGAATAATAAAGGCAACAGCAGCACTCACATGGATTTACTCCAGACCAGTCCCAGTCATTCCACTGCAAACAATGCAGGTGAGGAGCAGGTGGATGCAGCAGCCCAGCTTAGTCAGGATCACGACCAACTAATCAGTAGGAATATGTAGCAAAGACTAGGCAGGACAAGATGGATCTTCAAAACAATTTTCCAATCTTTATTCCTCCAACAAAGGTAAAACCTGCAGCAGGTTTTACCTTTGTTGGAGGAATAAAGATTGGAAAATTGTTTTGAAGATCCATCTGGTGCTGCCTAGTCTTTGCTGCATAGGTCTGCTCTGTCAGACCCTGCAGCAGTTCGTGGGCCGTGTGCCTCTTCTCTCCTAAGCTGAGTAGTTTCAGCACAGCTTGCGGACGCCTGTCCACCGCTGTGCTGCCGTGCCGCGCGACACCGACTGCTGGCGACGTGCTGCTGACACATCTTGATTGCGAGACAGAGGTTGCGTAGGAGGAGGAGGAGGGTGGTTTAGTGGAGGAAGCATACACCGCCGCAGATACCACCACCGAGCTGGGGCCCGCAATTCTGGGGGTGGTAGGACGTGAGCGGTCCCAGGCTCTGACTCTGTCCCAGCCTCCACTAAATTCACCCAATGCGCCGTCAGGGAGATATAGTGGCCCTGCCCGCCTGTGCTTGTCCTCGTGTCCGTTGTTAAGTGGACCTTGGCAGTAACCGTGTTGGTGAGGGCGCGTACAATGTTGCAGGAGACGTGGTCGTGCAGGGCTGGGACGGCACATCGGGAAAAGTAGTGGCGACTGGGAACTGAGTAGCGCGGGGCCGCCGCCATCATAGCTTTGAAAGCCTCCGTTTCCACAGCCCTATACGGCAGCATCTCCAGGCTGATAAATTTGGCTATGTGCACGTTTAACGCTTGAGCGTGTGGGTGCGTGGCAGCGTACTTGCGCTTGCGCTCCAACACTTGCGCTAGCGACGGCTGGACAGTGCGCTGAGAGACATTGGTGGATGGGGCCGAGGACAGCGGAGGTGAGGGTGTGGGTGCAGGCCAGGAGACGGTAGTGCCTGTGTCCTGAGAGGGGGGTTGGATCTCAGTGGCAGGTTGGGGCACAGGGGGAGAGGCGGTGCAAACCGGAGGCGGTGAACGGCCTTCGTCCCACCTTGTGGGGTGCTTGGCCATCATATGTCTGCGCATGCTGGTGGTGGTGAGGCTGGTGGTGGTGGCTCCCCGGCTGATCTTGGCGCGACAAAGGTTGCACACCACTGTTCGTCGGTCGTCTGCACTCTCAGTGTAAAAACTGCCAGACCTTTGAGCACCCCGGCCTCTGCAGGGTGGCATGGCGTGAGGGGGCGCTTTGGGAAACAGTTGGTGGATTATTCGGTCTGGCCCTGCCTCTACCCCTGGCCACCGCACTGCCTCTTCCAACCTGCCCTGCTGCTGCACTTGCCTCCCCCTCTGAAAACCTGTCCTCAGTAGGCTTAGCAAACCAGGTGAGGTCAGTCACCTCATCGTCCTGCTGCTCTTCCTCCGAATCCCCTGTGCGCTCCTCCCTCGGACTTACTCCAATTACTACTACCTGAGTGATAGACAACTGTGTCTCATCGTCATCGTCCTCCTCACCCACTGAAAGCTCTTGAGACAGTTGCCGGAAGTCCCCAGCCTCATCCCCCGGACCCCGGGAACTTTCCAAAGGTTGGGCATCGGTCACGACAAACTCCTCCAGTGGGAGAGGATTCGGAACCATTGCTGCCCATTCTGGGCAGGGGACCGAGAACAGTTCCTGGGAGTCTGCCTGCTCCTTAGAATGTGTCATTGTAATGGAGTGAGGAGGCTGGGAGGAAGGAGGAGCAGCAGCCAGAGGATTGAGAGTTGCAGCAGTGGACGGCGCAGAACTCTGGGTGGTCGATAGATTGCTGGATGCACTTTCTGCCATCCACGACAGGACCTGCTCACACTGCTTATTTTCTAATAAAGGTCTACCGCGTGGACCCATTAATTGTGAGATTAATCTGGGGACGCCAGAAACGTGCCTCTCTCCTAATCCCGCAGCAGTCGGCTGCGATACACCTGGATCAGGAGCTCGGCCTGTGCCCACACCCTGACTTGGGCCTCCGCGTCCTCGCCCGCGTCCACGTCCACGTCCTCTAGGCCTACCCCTACCCCTCAGCATGGTGTATTACCAGTAGTGCAGAAACAGAGCGCTGTAATTAAATGTGCCGCTTATTGGCCTGTGGTTGGAGGCTGACTTCGCTTACGGAACGCACAGCAGAGCCAGGAAAGAATTTTGCGCAAGCCTGCTGTAACACTTAGCTGGCTGCGTATTAATTAGGACTACTACCCCCAGCACAGACAGAGTACACTGAGGACGGTCACAGGGAGCCCTAATAGAAAGTTTTTTCCCAAATTTTTTTGGAAAAGCCCACTGCCTATATAGACAGTATACGTCTTTCACCTTTTTCACTGTCCCTGCCTTAGCACTACTGGCCCTATACTATGTAAAATTACTGCAGACTGTTTCCCTCTGGACAGGATGACAGCGGTGATGTAACGGGCAACGCAGAGCCAGGAAAGACTTTTGCGCAAGCCTGCTGTAACACTTAGCTGGCTGTGTATTAATTAGGACTACTACCCCCAGCAGAGATGCAGTACACTCAGGACGGTCACAGGCAGCCCAAATAGAATGTTTTTTCCCAAATTTTTTTGGAAAAGCCCAGTGCCTATATAGACAGTATATCTCTTTCACTGTCCCTGCCTCACCACTACTGGCCCTGGACTATGTAAAATTACTGCAGACTGTTTCCCTCTGAACAGGATGACAGCGGTGATGTAACGGCCAACGCAGAGCCAAGAAAGAATTTTGCGAAAGCCTGCTGTAACACTTAGCTGGCTGCGTATTAATTAGGACTACTACCCCCAGCAGAGACTCAGTACACTCAGGACGGTCACAGGCAGCCCAAATAGAATGTTTTTTCCCAAAATTTTTGGCAAAAAGCCCACTGCCTATATAGACAGTATATCTCTTTCACTGTCCCTGCCTCAGCACTACTGGCCCTGGACTATGTAAAATTACTGCAGACTGTTTCCCTCTGGACAGGGTGACAGCGGTGATGTAACGGCCAACGCAGAGCCAGGAAAGAATTTTGCGCAAGCCTGCTGTAACACTTAGCTGGCTGCGTATTAATTAGGACTACTACCCCCAGCAGAGACGCAGTACACTCAGGACGGTCACAGGCAGCCCAAATAGAATGTTTTTTCCCAAATTTTTTTGGAAAAGCCCACTGCCTATATAGACAGTATATCTCTTTCACTGTCCCTGCCTTAGCACTACTGGCCCTATACTATGTAAAATTACTGCAGACTGTTTCCCTCTGGACAGGATGACAGCGGTGATGTAACGGGCAACGCAGAGCCAGGAAAGACTTTTGCGCAAGCCTGCTGTAACACTTAGCTGGCTGTGTATTAATTAGGACTACTACCCGCAGCAGAGATGCAGTACACTCAGGACGGTCACAGGCAGCCCAAATAGAATGTTTTTTCCAAAATTTTTTTGGAAAAGCCCAGTGCCTATATAGACAGTATATCTCTTTCACTGTCCCTGCCTCACCACTACTGGCCCTGGACTATGTAAAATTACTGCAGACTGTTTCCCTCTGGACAGGATGACAGCGGTGATGTAACGGCCAACGCAGAGCCAGGAAAGACTTTTGCGCAAGCCTGCTGTAACACTTAGCTGGCTGCGTATTAATTAGGACTACTACCCCCAGCACAGACGCAGTACACTCAGGACGGTCATAGGCAGCCCAAATAGAATGTTTTTTCCCAAATTTTTTTGGAAAAGCCCACTGCCTATATAGACAGTATACGTCTTTCACCTTTTTCACTGTCCCTGCCTCAGCACTACTGGCCCTATACTATGTAAAATTACTGCAGACTGTTTCCCTCTGGACAGGATGACAGCGGTGATGTAACGGCCAACGCAGAGCCAGGAAAGAATTTTGCGCAAGCCTGCTGTAACACTTAGCTGGCTGCGTATTAATTAGGACTACTACCCCCAGCAGAGACGCAGTACACTCAGGACGGTCACAGGCAGCCCAAATAGAATGTTTTTTCCCAAATTTTTTGGGAAAAGCCCACTGCCTATATAGACAGTATATGTCTTTCACCTTTTTCACTGTCCCTGCCTCAGCACTACTGGCCCTATACTATGTAAAATTACTGCAGACTGAGGACGCAATGCTCTGCACGGCCGATATACAAAAAAAAAGTGTGCAACACTGCAAAAAGCAGCTTCAACAGTTCTGCACATGGTCAGATGTGGCCCTAAGAAGGACCGTTGGGGTTCTTGAAGCCTAAAATAACTCCTAACACTCTCCCTATAGCAACTCCAGCAAGAAAGCACTTTCCCTGAACTATGTCAGAATGCATCTGTGGCGAGCCGCGGGAGGGGCCGATTTATATACTCGGGTGACACCTGATCTCGCCAGCCACTCACTGCAGGGGGGTGGTATAGGGCTTGAACGTCGCACGGGGAAGTTGTAATGCCTTCCCTGTCTTTCTATTGGCCAGAAAAGCGCGCTAACGTCTCAGAGATGAAAGTGAAAGTAACTCGAACATCGCGTGGTGCTCGCCTCTAGTAACGAGCATCTCGAACACGCTAATACTCGAACGAGCTCGGATGAGTACGTTCGCTCATCTCTAATACTTACCCATTCTTCCCCAGGCAGCTGTCAGGTTGTACTGCTGGGATCTGTTGTTCTACTGGGTTCCAGAAGCACACCTTCACAGGTAGGGGTTAATTGAGCTGGCTGGGTGTGGTATTCTCCAGCAGCCAATCTCCTTTAGTCTGCAGCTCATAAAAACCAGCATCTCTCAGTAATTGATGCTGGTCTTTGTACTGTTTGGATGTATCTGTTTTGTTCCCACTCTGAGAGTTGTGTTTGCATGTAGGTCTGCTGTGTCTCTCTGCTTCACAAAGACGGTTTGGACACCTGTAGTCATTGTCTGCAGACCCCCTCTTCCCTTCCCCTGACAGGTACGGCCTCCAAACGTCTTATGTCTCGTTTGTGTGTCAGATGGGTGATGTTTGACTCAGTTCCCTATGTCAGCACAGTAGCTGACTTTCTTTCCCCCTGGTATGAGGACACTTTAGATTTGCTGTGGAGTTTCATCTGGGTGCGTGTGAGCTCTGAGTTCGTGTTGTATGCACTATCTGTTGTAGTCTGGTGTGAACAGTGACTTGTGTTGTATGTTTGTGCAAGTGGCCAGACATGTGGTGTGAGCAGTCCTATTTTGGGTACAGTGAGTGTCAAAAGTGTCATGTCCATCTGTGTAAAGTGTCTTGCTAGAGTAGGGACTGCAAGACACGAGGAGCCTTGACGTGTCTTGCAGCTTATGTTCATTGGCCAATGCATGAACTAATTCCTCGTTTTTTATATTTAGCTTTTCCATTCTGCTGTAGAGCGCGAGGTTTGTGTGGCGAGTTTGTGCATTTTGTCAGTTCCGCTGGTGGTGAGAGTCCCCCTTCAGGGAGAGCAGGGCAGAGGTTTCAGCGTTGGGCCGCCTTTATTGAGGCGATCGCCCTGCTTTGTTAGGTAGGGCCATGTCATCCTCCCAGCAGTATAGGGCCAATTGTCTCTAAACCCGTGGTTTCGAGTCACGTTCGTGTGGACCCTGTGCTTAGTTGTCCACACGAACGTAACAGCTGCCTTCTTACCACATCTTCTCCTTGCCGATCTTCCCCTGGCTCCTGCAGTCGCCCGGGTCACCGCACCATAAGCCGTCCGAATCCTCTTCTTCCTGTGATGAAGCGCATATTGCCGTCATTCTCCTTCCTGCTGGGCAATTTATGCTACGTCACTAGTGACGTAGCATTCACAGCCTAGCAGGAAGTGCTGACCTATTGCAGAGACTGTGCATGGATGCTGTCCCCATGCAATAGTATATGAACACTCACAGCAAGAGTGCATGCGAAGTCTCGGCAATAGATCAGCATTCCCTGCTAGGCAGTGAACGCTATGTCACTAGTGATGTAGCATAAATTGCCCTGCAGGAAAGAGAATGCCAAGAATGGGAACTACATAACAGGAATAAGAGGTGAGGTGACCCTGGGGACTGGAGGAACCAGGAGAAGATCAGCGAGGAAAAGATGCAGTAAGAAGATTGACAGGGGAGGAATAGGTAAGAATTTTTTTTTTTCAGAACTCCTTTAAGCTGAAAGCCAGAAAGTCGTGCATTTTCATTTTCTGACTTTTAGCCAACCCTAACTGCATCAAACTTATTAAGCGGTGTGAAGCTTTGAATAAATTTGGGACAAACCACTTTAATACTTTTTTTTTCTCTCTGTGGGTTCCATTCCTAGTGTAGTGTACAGAAGTTGTACATTCCATAATAGACTGTGAACTGTGATGTAATAAAGTGCATCTGTAACCACAATTCATCTAGAAATGCTCAGCCTAGTTTACAGGAACTAGTCAGGAGATAGACAGCCTGTGATAGGTAGAAGGGATCTACGCATGGGTTAGTTAGTGGTGTAGCTTGGTGTAAAATCGAGGGCAAGAGTTAGAAGGAGTTGGAGACTAGTCTAGAGGAGTCAGAGAGAAGTCAAGAGGTTACCAGACAGAGAGATCCAGAGAAAGAGGAAAGCTACAAGTCAGTGCGGTGGGAAGGAGGATAGAAAGTGTGAGCACCCAAAATTCTGTAATATCCACTGAGAAAGGGAAAGGAGTAGATAAACTTCAGCCAGGACCTAAAGTAACTGTAATGCACTAGAGAAGAATCGTGATACTTGAAAAAATGAAAGATACTCAGCAAAGCCCTAAATCAACTTTAATGCAAAGAAAGGAAGCTTTATACTAACAGGAACAAAGGAAAATTAATACTCAAAAGAATAGAATAATGGAAACAAAAGAGAGAAAAGCAGGAGGGCAAAGCTTAGAGGACATAAAGGTTCCCATGCTGAATTACTGTCAGAGAGCCTGTTTGTTGTTGAGATAGAAAGTCTGCGCTTCATGCCTGCATGTTTTACTGGTACTACCAATTGCTCAAGGAATAATCTACCTCTAAGTAAAAGTAACACTGAATTGTACTAAGAAATGTACAGTAATTCTGTATTGCATTAAAGAAAGCTGAAGACTCTTGTTGTTCTAAAGAAATAAATTGTTCAATGTTTTCACCAATAATTCTGCCTCCTGAAGTCCCAGTGTTATTTTATTTTTCCCATTTTTATATTATTTTGTCCGGCACAGACCTTGGCCTGTATACGGGCTGGTGTCACGAACTTGGCAACTGCCCTTTCCCCCTGTGAAGAGCTGCACCAGAATCGCATATTTTCCAGCAAGTACAGCAGTGGTGCCACCATGACAACTAGCTGCTTTTCCGCTGCTCCCCAATCTAGGTCTGGTCCATCTTGTTGCACTTGTTTAGACTTACAAGTATTGATGCAAAATACTGCCCAGATACTGCTGTGTGAATGGGGCCTTATGGCTAAGTTTCCTCTTTGGACAAGGCTTATTGGGACGAGTCTATCTTCTGGACACCAACATTGGAGACCTCAGATACTCAGCTATTAGCAAAAAAGGAAATTTCTAGCCAGTTGGGAAGCCTATGAGTGGGTCTCCTGCAGGTGTGTCCAGAGTGGATTTTTTTGGTGGCACTGTGCCATAATGGAGTGTATTTTAAAGAGGTTACTCTAATAATTACCAGAAGGCTGCTTTGTATTATGAGTGCATTATGGCTCCCTTTTAGAGAAGAATGCCGAGACGCAACTGCAGTTTTATTGACCTGAACGCATAGCACTATGGATCCCTATGATACTGTGAACCAAGATCTAGTAACTTGGATGTCTTTGGACAGCGTTTAGTGTGATGAATGAGGCAGAGTTGGCTGAATTACTGACAACAATAGTTCTTTATGCTCAAGTCTCATCACCTCCTAAAAGTATGGCACAAGATTACCATGTGACCTTTTCATTCATAGAATTTGTTCTGGCTTCAAAAAGTTACAATATAGTATTTGTAACAGAAGTATATTGGACAGATCAAAAATCAACTTTTCATCACTGTAGAAACTGATCCCTGCGTAACATCATCATTTATTTCCCATTATTTATGTAGCCCTGCCATACTGATATGTGCTGTGCACAGTATGTATTGACGATTTCCCTGTCATTCATTGTCTGCCATGACTATGAATAGATATGGATTTTATGTAAGTAAAGAAAGGGGGGTCTGGCTGTTTAGGAGAGAAGGAAAGCTCTGCCAATATGAGGGGTTGATTACTCTGGCAGGCAGATCAATAAATGGGATATAGGATGAGTCTCAGGTAAAGTGGTCTTCTTCACAGCAGTTTAGAAACAAAGTATTGACGACACCACATGGATGCATCTGAAAAATATGTTGCTTGTACACTTAGCGTTAGGCTGCACATACACATCAGATAGCTATCTGCCAATTGCTATCTCCCCAGAACTTCCTATACACAGGGTCAGGAACGCTATCTTTTCTCTTTTGGGAGAGCACTTAGAAGGTGAGCGAAAAACTACCTCTAGGTAGTTTGCAAATAAGGGAGATACCTCTGCAGGGTCACCTATTGGAAGGCAGCATTCCTGCAAGTCAATGTTAGACTCTTTATACAAGCCTTGTACATATGCACACTGGGGCGAGTTTGCATCTGTTTTATATGCAGTGAATGGGAAAGGTCACTGCCAGACCCCTCTCGAAATAATATGAAGGCAGACTAGATGGAGCATCTTGTCTTTTCTGCTGTCAATCTTCTTTATGGTAATGCAATGTAATCCGCTGCAGATTAGCTATATATATATATATATATATATATATATATATATATATACACGTGGAAAATCTGCAGCATTTCTGGTATGTGTGCATTTAACCCCTCCTCAAAAAATGTGCATGTCTCCAAACTCACATACACACAAGAAAAAAGGGACTTTTCACACGGAATGGAATGGTTTTGCAGGACAGAACCCAGCAGCGATTTCATTAAATAATGCAGATTTTGTAGGATTTAACTGCAGAGTGCATTTCATGTAACATTTAGTGGAATTTCTTGCTTTTTTTTTTTTTTTACAGAATTTAATTGTGGAACGACATCTCCTGTATGTTAGAAATCGAAAAGAACCATTCAGCAAAACATTGTTAATTTCACAGAGGCAACCCTTTGGCCTAATGCACACAGGTGTATTTGCCCTGCGGAATCCGGAGTGAGCGCTCACCTCTGGATCCCGTAGCAAATGCTGCCCCATAGGACATGCTAAGCAAAATGCTTTTCCATGCCCTCGAACGGAAATCAACTGCGATTTTCCGCTCGCAGGGGAAAAATTGCAGCATGTCCTATTTTAGTGCGAGCTTCACACAGCCTCGCACAGACAGCTTACACTGCAGTCAATGGAAGCCATCTGTCCTGTGGCAAGTCACCGTGGATCCGCGTCATTACTTGCGCAACGGTTCTGCACTGCGCATGTGTGGCGGCGCCCCCGCCGGCTCATCTGCAGCGCAGAGATAAGACACCGGACAGGTAAGCTGGGGGTCACCGCTGGGGCACAAGGTCTGATTCCGCTGTGAGATCTCGCAGTCGGAATCCGACTCAGCCGTGGGCATAAGGCCTTTCCGTTGCAGAAAAAAGCTGTGAATATTTGAAATAAAGATGTGTAGATTTCAAATGATGCCAGTTTTTAGCTCCATAAGATAACTTTGAGCTGTGGAATTGTCTATGCAGACAAATTAAATCCCTTAGGGTGGAAGACTTAACACGTGGTAAATTCCACACTACATTCCATAGAGCTACCTCCGGATTTTGATGTGGAATTGAAAATGGCTTCAATCTGCAATTTTGCATCCAAATCCAAAGTTAGATGAGCCGAATATCAGTGCAGAAATCTGCAGCGGCAGCATAACCCAATAAGGACCAAGAGCTGTAAATTTACGGTGCTTGGTCCTGGGCTTTAATCCCTGCCGATAGTAAAAATACAATGGGGATTAAAGCCCCTTCTTCTGCAATTAATCAGAAGCAGCTCAGGCTATTAGCTGTTAGTCACAGCTGATAACCCAAAGTGCTCAATGAGTGCTATGTACTAAAAAGTGAAAGTGTCTTCTCCACTACACGAGCCAGCGGTCACTTGACCACCGGGATCCCCTGACACAGCAGAGCTGCAGGCTTGTAGCAGACCCTGGTCAGCTCTGACAGTGACTAATATCACTACAGGGGATGTTTTCTCCAGTGGAAAAGTGTGTAATAAAAAAAACGTGAATATCCCCCAGAGTTCTTATATGACATCATGGGGGACATAGGCCGCCTGCAGACGGCCGGGTCAGATCTTGTAGCGGGATGCGGACCCGTGCCGCTGCAGAGACCTGCGGCTCACCCGCTCCCTGCGTCTACCGTCTCCTGCTACGCACCGGCTGCCGGACAGCCGGTGCATGCACAGAGCGGAGCCGGGCCGTCACCGCTGACATTTTTGTGCGGGCCTCTTCGAGACCCGCAAGAAATAGAACATGCTGCGATTTGTTTTCCGTGTGGGTTTTCACACGGACAAATCGCGGCTGTGTGCATAGGATTGCGTTTTGCAATGCAATCCTATGCAGGCGGGCACGGGCGAAAATTTCTGCAGGAAATCCCGCTGCAGAATTTCTGCCCATGTGCATAGATAATTACATAAATAAGTAAAACAAAATTACAGAACAAAATAAAAATATATACATAAAAAAGAAAATAACCCAAAGCCGACGCCAACCAAAACCGTCGCCGTATGCGCCCTGTATTCCAAAACGATACATATTGTATATCACAACATAACAAAACGAGGAACCCATTCTAATACTTTATTTTAGCCTAAATTTACTAATTTAAAAAAACAAACTATAAATTATATAAAAAAATAATTTTTGGGGGCTTTTGGCTTTTTACACCTGAACTAAAAAATGGAAAAAAGTCAGTGAAAAAGATAGCCCGACATGTCACGGGAAAAAAAAAAAAAAATTTGGTAGCTGAAGGAAAAAAAATAGGGCGGCTAATCCACCACATGGGTAAAATCTCTAAAAAGTGTCTGGTCCATAAGGTACAAAACAGCCCGGTCCTTAAGGGGTTAAGCTGCATCTTGTGTTGAAATCCTTGCCTGTGTGAAAGGCCCCTTGGACATTATGTGTATCATGAATCCATTAGGTTCTCGGACATTAATACATTCTGTAATGCAGAAATATTTGTCTGCTCTCCCTCAACTTTTTCTGCTTTTGCACCTTCACTAAAAACATTCTGTACTTGGAAGATTATCAACCATGTATGGAGGCTGCGGCTGCATTAGGGAGGGAGATACTCGTACATTTACAACGAGAACAGGAATTTAGTGATAAATAATGTAGACATATTTGATCTTGTTATGCACAGGTTCATTTCTTCAGATTAATAGCGTTCATGGAACCCCCATAGGGTGCGTTCACATGGCCGATTCTGCCACCGAATTGTCTGCATGAATCCTGCCTGTAAAACCGCGGCTATATTGCTGCATTTTTTAAGCCCTGTCCATTGGCAAAATTAGTATGTGGAATTCCAACACATTTCCGTGTGAAGAAATGGCCTCACTCGGAAGCGATCCATGTGCTGTCCGTGTATTTCAGGAATCTGTTGCTAAGAAATGCAGAAAAAAAAGCACTGGGACTGGTTTGGTTTTTCTTGGTGGACATAAAAACAGCATACAGAACTAAAAACGTACACAAGGACTGAATACGGAATTACATATGGATGAAGAAACCTCCGTTTTTTTATGGACGCAATATGTTATTATACATTCCTTTGGCCTTGGAATTATTTTGTTATGAAAGTTCTGGATGCATTTTTTGTGCCAAAGCCAGAAATTGGATCCAGCCCGAAGGAGAAGTAGAAGACTTTCCTTTATGTTCCTCTCATCTTTTTGACCCACCTCTGGCTTTGGCTCAAAAAGCTACATCAAAATCTGCCACATAAACTCTATGTTTGAAAATACCCTCAGACCGCTTTCACACGACCGAGAAAATCGCACGAGATTTGTGCATTAAGAGACGCACAAATCTTACACAAATATGAACCCACTTCTTTTGAACGGGTCATGTGCATGAGCGATTTTTTCCACATTGCATCGTGGTGAGGGAAAAAAAATCACAGAATCCCCTATGTTTGTGTGTTCCATCAGAATGCCTTGCCTATTGTTTTCAATGGGGCCGGTAAAGCATTGCACGATGTGCGAGCTGTAAGCAAGTGCCATGAGCTGTTTCCCATTGAAAACAATGGGAAACACTTGTCGATCCTCCGGCGAAGCTGTTACCCGCGCCAGGGGATCACTACTTCCCTGAAGTGATGTAGGTCGTTTTTTAACGCCTTGATTTTGTGCACAAATCACACGTTCCCAAGTGCGATATCACTTTATTCAATGCCCGTCTGGGTGGGAAAGTAGGCCCCCTGTTCTGGAGATTAGGATGGATCCCAGAGGTGGGATGGCCACCATTTAGATATTTATGGCGAACCCAGTAGATATGACATAAATTTTTAGAATGGAAATAACCGCTATTTAAGCTGTTCCAAACATCTGCCATGCATGTACGGCAGATGCTGGGTGATTGGGCATGAAGCTGGCTCATTCACTCAAAATGAGCCTGCTCTACACATGGTGCATCCTGGCTGTAAAATACAGTTAATATCTGTCTGCAGTGGCTGGGATCTGAGAGAACTTCAATTCTAACTCTTTGTTAGTTTAGATGCCACAGTCAGTGCAGGCAAATGGCATGATAGAGGGAATGGGCTCACTGTATCCCTCTATCAACCCCACCTGGGATGAGACTGCAGGGTGCTGTTTAGTTTTCACAGCTGCCTGACACCTAGTAAAGGCTCCAAGATCTACCATGGATTTCAACCTATTAATAAGCTAATGTTAACTGCACAATATACTGCAATACTGAAGCATTGCAGTATATTGTAAAAAGTTATTAAACAATAACTAGTTCCAAGTTCCCCTTAAGAAAAATTTGTTTCACAGAGTTTTTTGCAATATTAAATATAAAAAGTTACAAAAAAGAAACTCTTTTCCCATTTTTCATGTAAAAAATCCAAACAAAAAATAAGCATAATTGGTATCACCTCGCCATGTACTATTAAAATATTGCATTATTTATCCTGCACGGTCAGAAAAAAAAAAACACAATGCCAGAATTGTTATTTTTTAGTAATAGTATCTACAATAAATTCTAAAAAAAAAAACAGATCGAAATGTCACATGTACCCTGGAATTAACTACAGCTCACCTCGCAAAAAACAAGCCTTCACACAGCTCAATGAAAAAATAAAAAGTTTAACAAGATGGCGACAAAAAGCATTTTTTTAAAAGTATTTAAAAAAAAAAATCTTGATATTTGTATGATGCCAACTTATTCCACAGCGCTTTGAAATAATTTACCTATTACCCTCCACCAAGGCTACCCGAACCATGCGGGGATTGAACTCGCAAACTTCAGGTTGTGAGCGAGAGCTTAGGACTGCATTTCTGCAGCTTTAGCAGCACAACATTAAAAAAATGATATGTTTGGTATCGCTATAATCATATTTACCCAAAGAATAAAGATGACACTTAATTTTTTCCATTTCATCCAGTTTCGAAAATGTTAATACATTATATGATACTTTACACTAGTGGAAACCTTTTGTAAAAAGTGCATTTTTGATATTTCATGACTAATGACTCCAGTTTTTTGTAAGATAATTTAATGTGGAATATAATGCAACAAATTGTATAAAAAATTCATAGTAGAACAGCAGTTACAGTCAACAAAAGCGAAACACATAGATAAAAGAAACATTCTAAACTTCTCAGCAAGTCAGTCAGTACTTAGTTGCGTATACTGTATGCCTTAAAGTCAGCCTCTAAACATGGAGAAGCAAATTTGGCCACACCAGCTTCTCTGATTGCCTGATGCACACTGTGCATTAGTGTTGTGAAAGTATTAAGATGATTCGGTCTGTGGATTCGTTATAGAGTTGTTGTAGATCAGAAGGCTACCCCGACTGACAGACTGGAGGTTAACCTGAGTCAAGGACTCCGAACAACAGATTAAAAGACTTCAGGGAAGTTCCCATTAAAATGCTGCAGCAGCTCATCTGGGATGGGCACTCAAAAGGGATGACCACAGTGGAAATAACGATGCAACAGAGCTAGACTTATACAGTACCCTCCTAATGATGACTACTGTATCATAAATCCCGCCCACAGGGACCAAGGCTTCAAATCCCTGCCTATCCTATGATCACAACAATTAGAGTAGTACAAGGAGATGCAGGGGCAGATGGCCAAAGAGCACAGATAGTTTTAAGCCACACTGCTTATAAATCCTGGAGGTCAACAGACAAAATGACCTTGATTAAGGGACTGCCTGATCCCAGCACTATGCATATTGGATTTTCTGGAGAATTGCAAACTATTGTGTCGTGATTTGGTCTGTGGATTTGTTAGAGTTGTTGTAGATCAGAGGGCTACCCCGACTGACAGACTAGAGGTTAACTTGAGTCAGGGATACCTCAAGCCTCCAGCCTTTTACAACCTCTCTATGGTTGCCTGTCACTTCCAAGATTTGAACTGTCATGAGGGAACGCTCATGTGAAGATGCTCATGCCTCTGACAACTAAAAGTTTCTCTAAGGCAGGAGTTAACAAATTGGGAAATGGAGTGAAGACAAGTCCTCCCTGGAGGCTAGCTGCAGGAAGGTGATGCACTGAAGTCTCCCCTGTGGAACTAGCCTATGAGATATACCTAGTTTGCAAAAAAAAAGTGTAATCAAAAGGGGAGGGGGAAGATGAAAAAGTATTAAAGTGATCTGTTGCACTTGTTATTTAAGGGGTTAATACATCTTTAGCCAAAGCTTATTAAAACGGTGTGTCCTTGAAATACGGGAGGAAGGTTGAGTGTTTCCTGGGGAAAATATTTAATCATTATGTCCAAATTTTTGTACTTTTTGTCAAAGTAGCGTCAGAAGTCCAAGACACTACACCTGCTCTGATTAACCAGTGCTGCTCACAAGTAGTGTTGGCTCTTCAGCGCAGTATGTAATGTCTCAGATGCATACAATGAACAGTGTGCATCAGGTAGTCAGAGAAGCAGTTCGGCCATCTTTGTTTCTTGGAGGGTCGCTTTAATTAATGCCTTAGCACACTTTCTCATGGAATGAACCACATTTTTTTGTTCTTCAGGTGTTATAATGTACAACCAAGATTGTATTATTGCTTCTATTAATTGTGTTTTACTCCTTGGTTGCTTCTGACTAACAGGTTTCTTTATTCGGCTCCGTAGATTCTCAGTGGGGTTACGATCAGGGCTATTTCCAGGCCCTTCTAGCAGTGGAATATGATTATCTTGAAACTACTTTTTGCACACAGCAGCAACATGAGATGGATCCTGCTGAAATATATAAAAGCTTCTTTTAAAAGATCACATGCACAAAGCTTCAGTTTGGGGTCTAGTATTTCATTTATGTATTTTTTTCCATTTACAGTTCCATTAACCCCTTGATGACCAAGCCTGTTTGTGCTTTAATGACCAGACCAAATTTTGGAAATCTGACACGTGTCACTTTAACATAGAATAACACCGTAAAGATTTTGCATACTCAAGTAATTCTGACATTGTTTTTCTTCACAAATTGTACTTCATTTGGGTGGTGAACATAGACTGATAGAATTTGTGTATATGTGTTAAAAATGCCAAAATTTGAAACATTTTGAAAAAAACTGTCATTTTTTTCACATTTTCAACTGCAATATGTCAAATATCTGCAAACATACTGTACAAGTTTTTGATGAGATATATATTTCCATCTGTTTACTTTATTCTGGAAGCACATTGGAAAAAAACTTTAGTTTTTTTAACCATTTAGGAGACGTACAAATTTAACATTGATTGTTAACATTTTGAGGAACATTTTGTTTTCCTACACCAAGCCAGGATTGCAAAGGTTGGTAGGTGTCAGGATGATAGATACCCCCACAAATGACCCCATTAAAAAAAATATGAATCTTAATTTACATCTTAATGTATTCACAGTGGGGTGTCATGAGTAGAGATGAGCGAGTGTACTCGGAAAAGCACTACTCGCTCGAGTAATTTGCTTTATCCGAGTATCGCTGTGCTCGGGTCTGAAGATTCGGGTGCCGGCACGGAACGGGGAGCTGCAGGGGAGAGCGGGGAGGAACGGAGGTAAGATCTTTCTCTCCCTCTCTCCCGCCCGCTCTCCCCTGCTCCCCGCTGCGACTCACCTGTCAGCCGCAGCGGCACCCGAATCTTCAGACCCGAGCACAGCGATACTCGGATAAAGCACATTACTCGAGCGAGTAGTGCTTTTCCGAGTACGCTCGTTCATCTCTAGTCATGAGTATTTTGACGTAACAGCTTATTTTCAGGACTTAAAGGGGTTGTCCCGCGCCGAAAGATAAAACATTTTTTCGCCCAGTCCCCCAGTACCTGTAAAGGAAAACCGCTGACATGTGTTATTAAAAAAAAAAAAAAATTCCCTTACCTGAATATCCGTTCAGCATCTTTAAAAAATCTTCTGTCCAAGATGGCTGCCGCTGGTCTTCTCCCACAGTGAACAGCGGGTCTTCTCCCATGGTGCACCGTGGATGTTCTTCTGCTGTCTGTGCTCCACTGCCGATTCCAGCCACCTCATTGGCTGATCGGCACCATGTGACGGGGGCGGAGCTACGAGATGACGCTGAGAAGGGGGAGGAGCCAGGACGCAGCTCGTGCGCACGGACCATCTAGGAGAAGAATCCTCTGTGAGCAAGCGCGACTGTTCCTGCAGCCAGAGAAGAAGTTTGTTCGTCGCCATGGAGACGGGGACGCCAACACAGGGAGGGGGTAAGTATATAACTTCTGTATGGCCAATATTTAATGCACGATGTATATTACAAAGTGCATTAATATGGCCATACAGAAGTATATAACTGCACTTGCTGTTGCGGGACAACCCCTTTAATGCAATTTAGAGAAGAAAAATAAAATGTCATTTTAAAGGCAGATTTTTTCTATAGTGCACATGAAAATGAGGATTTGCACCCCAAAATGGATACCCCTGTTTGTCCTGTGTTCAGAAACATACCCATTGTGGCTCTAATCTTATGTCTGTATGCACCACGGGGCCAAAAATGAAAAGAGCAGCCGATGGCTTTCAGAACAGACATTTTGCTTGAAGGTGTTTTAGGCCCCATTGCTCAATTGTAGAGCCCTTGGGTATTAGTGTATCTTGATGCCACCAGGAAGCTAGCAGTTTGACAGGAGGAACGCCCCTGTCACACCCCCAGCTCCTGATAGGGTCAAGCTTTGCAGGTCGTAGCACCACAGTGTACATTGCTTGTTGTTGTCCATGTAGCCTTAGGGTGAAGGCAACTTTTCCATGTAGCCTTACATTATGAGCTGTACGAATAAAAGGAAGCCTCACCTTAATCCACCAGGGACGGCAAAAAGCAATGTACAGGCTGCACGTGGGACTGTAAACAGTGCTGAGGCACACTGCTTCTCTGCGATGCCTCCCCACCACACAGAGGATGAGCTGTAATTGACGACTGCTGGCTGTGTCTTAGGTTCCGGCAGCCACCTGCCTGCTGCCACCATGACGGAAATTTAGTGCTGCCTTACGGTGTGTCCCTCATGCACAGCTAATGGCCATGTGCCGCCACAGATTATTGTGCTGCTGTTCCGCGGCGCTCTGGCATCCCTGCTGTCGGGCTGCACCGTGTGTCCGGTCGCCCTGGCACAGTGGCTTCCCCCGACGCGCTGCGCTCCAAGCTGCGGCACACATCTGAAAATTACAATCGGGGGAGGGGCACTTGTGGACTGCAGGAGAAGACGCTTCACCGCTCATTCTCCTCACTCCTTTGTCGCCGGGGGCTGCATACGCAGACAATGCATGCCTTTTTCCAGCACTTCAGTGGGCTTCCAGGACTTACAAACTTGCCAGCTAGCCAGCCAATCAGGGACAAGGGGGCTCATCCATTGTGAATCTTGACTGCACCAGGACTTCCTGGTGGCGTCAAGATACACTAATACCGAGCCTTTGAGTGGCTAAAACAATTGCGAATCCCCACAAATGACCCCATTTTGAAAACTAGGCCCCTTGACAAATTCATCTAGGGGTATATTGTGTATTTTGACCGAACAGTTTTTGAATGAATCTAAGTGTTACGATCGTGTGGGCAAACTAAGCACAGGGCCCACACGATCGCGACCAAAGAGGACTGGGTACGCACACGGGTTTCTGGCAAACTGACCCTGTGCTACAAGGAGATTGACCTGGCCCTACCTAAGTGGGGACATTGCCCCAATAAGGGCAGCCCAGCGGTCTTTGGATCTGGGCCCTAGCTGATCCTAGGAGCCACGGACCAGAACAGGACGCATTCACATGCCACATGACAGGGACTGAACCACAGGGCACACAGAGCCAGAATACACAGCATACAACAGCCAAAATGCAAACACTAGTAACATATGATAAGCTGAATATAAAAGCGAGGTGTTACTTGACATTTTGTACAAAACGTGAAAGCTAGCAGGTCACTTCACGGCTCCTGGTTATACGGCTAGTCCCTACACTAACCAGGAGTCCAGGGGAACCGGACAGCAAGACACAGATCACACAGCAAACTTCAATGGACAAGGATTCATGACTGCTCACCCTCCCTGAACACCAGACAGAGACTGACCAGGACCTGGGTTTATATGTGAGCACAGACCCAGGAGATTGGCTAGCAGGAAGTACCACACCCAGCCAGCTCAATCAATTAACCATGAGAGTGCTGTGCTGCTGGAAGCATAGTAGTACAACATGTCTCAGCAGCACACGTAACACTAAGCAAATCAGAAGGAAAACAATTACGATTTTCATCTTTTTGGCAATTGTGTCATTTTAAAAAGTTTTCATATGAATGAAGACTTTCACCACAAAATCGATACCTCTGTACGTCCTGTGTTCAGAAACATACCCATTGTAACCCTAATTTGCTTACTGGACATATGGTTAGGCCTGTAATGGAGGGAACACCCATTGGATTTCAGGGCACAACTGAATAAATTCTAGGCTCAATTGCTCACTGGTGCAGAAAAAAAATTGACTCCCTAAAAATAACCCCCTTTTTGGCGTTCCCTAAAGCTTAGATAAAAGTAATGATGTAAACCGTGTGGTATGTTTTAAAACAAAGGTAATTACAGAGGCCTGGTTGGGATGGGCACATGGGGCAATAAAACCGGGTATCCCTCCTCCTCCCATGCTTGCTGCAAACTTGTTACTTTTTGGGGGACTATTTCTTGACCTCAGTGGCAGAGATGGGTGTAAAAAGTGGCCTCTGCAGCAATTTTAAAATGAACATGAATAAGTCTGAGATACTAAACGTCACTCTTCCCATAAGAGAGAGCTCTCAATTAGCAGCAAAGTTTCCCCTAAGATGGCGAGAAGACCAAATAAAATATTTAGGGGTAATCCTATCACCGGAGACAGAGAAATTGTATGGGCTGAATTACGAGCCCATCATGGCAGCAATCATAAAAGACCTAGACAAATGGAGAGCATTAAATGTATCGTGGATCGGTAGAATCAACACGCTCAAAATGAACATACTGCCCCGACTTCTATACCTCTTCCAAACCCTACCCATTAATCTTCCGAAAGAATACTTCAATAGACTCCAAAAAATCGTAACACGCTACATATGGAAAGGATCTAAACCACGTCTTAGCTACAAGTTATTAACACAACGGAAAAATAATGGGGGTCTAGGCCTCAGAGATTTGCAGTCATACTATAGAGCGGCAATAGGCAAAGTTGTCCTAGATCTGACACGGAAAAACCCCACGGAACATTGGGTAGAGCTGGAACGTACAAATAAGCGAGTACAAGGGCTATTCTGGCTAAAAGGAGGATTGGGCAGGCGCGGCACAAAGGTTTCCCCATTTATACACTCTATATTAAAAATTTGGGATAGATTTGCAGTTAGGTGCGGTCTGATAAGAGTGCCGGGGCCATGGACTCCCCTGACGGGAAACCCGGACTTCCCTCAAGGAGATGCTGGGTTGCCATTGATTGAGGGACTAGGTTTGCAATGCCCCAGGGTACGTGACATCCTAGATAAGGATGGGACTATACAAATGGAGACACTGGTTGGAGAAGGGGGGCAGCGGGCAGGTGCGTGGCTCCAGCTCCATCAGATTACACACTACATAAAGACCTTGGGACCAAGTACCAATTTGACAATGCCCTCGACACCCTTCGAGGAGTTATGTGAAGCTCCTCAGAAAAAGAGGGGCGAGATCTCCGTGGTCTACAGTATCTTGGTGGCCGAGGGGGGTCGGGACATCGGGGGAGGATTCAGGAAAGCATGGGAGAGAGAGCTGGGCCGAGTCGTGCTAGACGAGGACTGGGCAAAAGCCCAATGTATGACACGCAAGATGACAATATCAGGAAATCACCAAGAGCTAAATTATAAACTGCTAACGCGATGGTATCGCACACTGGAACGGCTGGCAAGATTCTATCCAGGGGTCTCCGAACTCTGCTGGAGGTGTCTAGCGGAGACGGGGACGCTTACACATATCTGGTGGTCATGCCCCCTGATCTCTCCCCTCTGGAAGGCGGTTGAGGATCTCCATAACGCACTGACCGGAGACTCCCTGGCCCTCACACCCGAAATTGCACTTATATCAATGTTACCTGGGACACTGGGAACAAATAAGAAAAGAATTCTTCGCTTTTTTCTGTTAGCAACAAGGGTCTCTATACCACGCTTATGGAAATCACAGGCTCCGCCCTCTAGACTGAATTGGGTGACAGCCCTTGATGAAATATGCCACATGGAGGAATTAAGAGCAGGGGACGACAACAAATACGTGGCCTTTCACGCGACCTGGGAACCTTGGTTGACGTTCCGTAAGTCGGCAGACTTTGAAGGATGGCTTCAGAGGGGCGAATTGCCCGCACGGTAATGGGCTCCGAGCTGGGGTCGGCGATCAAGGTAAAAGACAACACGAGGCTTTCTGCATCTTCATCTTTTCCATCTCTTTCATCTTCACCATCTTTATTTCCTTCTATTCATCCTTTCCTATTCTATTTTCCCCTCTTTTTATCTAAATCCAACTATACCTAACCCACTACCTTTCCCCATTCCATTCCCTTTATGTGCGTTTCTAAGGATCAGACTATTAGAACTGTATTTAAGGAGAGTTACCCACGGAATTTCCCGGAGGGGGAGGGCTGTTAGAACACAATTTCTGATACAAGGTTACAAAGTTGGTTATTCACAGGAAATTAGAAGAAATGTCAGATATATTCTTAAAGCAGATAAGAAAGCATATCGAAGGTTGTGGATATTATTCTGACACATTAGGTTAAGAGAGAAAAGACGACCAACAGAAAGGTTTATTAGTAGAGATGAGCGAACGTACTCGTTACGAGTACTTACGCACCCGAGTACCGCCATTTTCGAGTGCTGCAGTACTCGGGCGTAAAGATTCGGGGGGCGCCGTGGCGGCACGGGAGGTAGCAGTGGGGAGTGGGGGGGAGAGGGAGAGAGAGAGGGCTCCCCCCTGTTCCTCGCTGCTCCCCCCCGCACCGCCGTGCCTCTCCCCGCCCCCCGGCGCCCCCCCGAATCTTTACGCCCAAGTACTGAAGTACTCGAAAATGGCGGTACTCGGGTGCGTAAGTACTCATTACGAGTACGTTCGCTCATCTCTATTTATTAGCTCAATTTTAGTTTAATGGCATTGATACAAACCACCAGAAACAAATAATGTTGTTCTGAATGATGTGAAATGATAATGCTGTAAAGTATTTCATGGAAAAAAACAATAAAATACGTTTGAATATAAAAAAAAAAAAAGTGGCCTCTGTGAGGCTTCGGAAGCTTGCTGAAATGCAGTGGTCTCAAACAGAAGGCGCTCAACATCGCTTAGCGATGACGTAGGTACACAATGTAGTCGCGTATGGGCTGCCTTCGGTCACTGCTCCAGGCTCTCAGCTACTTTTAGTAGCCAGGAGCAAGGAGCTTTTAAATTTCATGGGACGTCCCCAGCTTCTGCGTTCGCCATATTGCCGAGGGGCGTGTGCGCTGAAGCTGGGGAAAGGTCTGTGGATAAAGATCCCTTTGGGGAAAATCGCTGGAGGCCTTAGGTAAGTAATTTCACCTGCCCTCACTGATTGGATCTGTGACGGGAGGTGAAAGTTTAACTTTTTTTATCTTTACATGATCACCGTTATCCATTGGATAGCGGCGATCACGTGATTAGGGATCACGTACCGCAGCCCCCCATGAAATCTCCAGGCTCTTGGCTACGTTTGGTAGCCAGGAGCAGGGAGATTTTTAATTACCCAGGCAATCCGCAGCGTTTGTCCATGTATCCGTTTTGGTGGCAGGCGTATGAACAGAAGCTGGGGTAAGGTCCGTGGATAAATCCGGGGCCTTAGGAACGTACTTTGATCTCCCCTCACGGATACAATCCATGGGGGGGGGGAGATGAAACTTTTTTTTCTGTTTTTTACTTTACATGATCACCGTTATCCATTGGATAACGACGTTTATGTGGTCGGGAACTGCATACAGCGGCCCCCGGTGACACCTCCCTGCTCTTGGCTACTCATTCTAGCCGGGAGCAGGGAAATTTTAAATCTCCTGGGCTCCCCGGCCTTCTGCGCTTGACATTTTACGCCTGGCACGCATGCGCAGAGGACGGCGTCAGGTCCTGGCACGACCAGAATGCCGCGGGACATCACAGAGAACAGAGGTGAATAGTTTCAGCACCTCATGGATCCCATCTGAAATGTATTATTTTCGATTGTCACATTTAAAGACCCCTAACATTTTTAGAGTAAAACACGGCGAGATTTTTTTTTTGAGGGCCGAGTTGTACTTTTTAATGGCACCATTTGGCAATTCGTATGGCTTTTTGATCAGTTTGTCTTTCATTTTGTGTGAGGTAAGACACATAAAATTAGCTATTTTGGCTAGGTTTTACATATATATTTTTAACAGTGTTCATTGTGTGAATTATATAATTTACTTTTTTTCTGTGGGTCATTAAAGTCATAGTGATACCACATTTGGGATTTTTTTGTCACATACTGAAGGGAGCAAAGGTGGGGTTTAGTCTTTATTTTTATTAACATTTTTTTTTGTCCCAGTAGGGGACTTGAGCATCATTATTTTCTATCATTTCTGCAATACTTCAGTTTTGTCACGTATTATATTGGCCTATGAAGCTCCACCAGAGGCTAAGCCTCACAGGCCAACGTAGATGGCAGACCTGGAGGCCATCTTCAATTCTTTGAATGTCAAAGCAACCCATCGGCAGCTCATGATCATATTGCAGGGGTCAGATGGGTGACAGAGAGCCCCTTCCATGAGTCTTTTAAATGCTGAAGTCACATTGACTGTGGCATGTAAAGGGTTATATGGCTTCGGTTGGTGGTTTCTCCGCTCCTAGCCATTAGTGTTCAACCCTGGCTGTCAGACAGCCGAGCCATTGCCCCCGTGCCACGCTTCTGATGCAGCACTGTAAAAAGGTGTATGCATTGGAATAAGGCCCTTTAGTGGCCATATGGGCGGTCACTAAGGGGTCAAACTGCTGGAGTGAAGTGAAAGCTGCGTTGTGATTGGTTGCTAGGTGACACAAAGAGAAAGTGGTGCAGTCTGTAAAATGAGTACCCAGCTTGCTGGGGGGCAATAAACAAAAATTACCTGAAAGCTGCGGAATAAGTTGGTGCTATACAAATAAGATTTATAAATTTCGTAAACAGCTTATGCTAAGCAGGTCTCCTGGGCCATCATGTAATATGTGAGGTCACCACACTTTTAGGGGCGTCTCAAAGAGATTTCACTATCTGATTTACCTATTAATACCTTGAATGTAATAAATGGCCTGAAAAACAGCCCATTTAGACTGCTCGGCAGAGAACAGAGTACTCTGCACTCACACGGGTGTATCCGCACGCGTGATACGCAGAGCATAAAGTATTTCACACGCATTTCGGTCCGACACGCTCTACATTGGTCGCATTTCTGTGCACCAAAGGTAACCATAAAAATCAATGGGGGCGCAAATGCATGCCGGTATGCCAGATGTGTGATACGCTGCAGAATTCTGCTACTACTAATTAACTATTTCAAGTGACGCGTCTTGTCGGCAACGTGCAGATAACCATGTCCCTCGGGCGGAGAAGTACATGGCGAGCATTGTCCGCTGCGCTGGGGTGTCCGCCCGTGTAGGGAAGGTCTGACTACTCCCCTCTCTAATTTCCACTGTAGTCTCTAACGTATCAGATATCCATAACCCGGTGTAACCGGGCCAGCAGCCACAGGGCTAACAGGTCTGCAGGAAGGGCCACCAGCCACACGGCTAACAGGTCTGCAGGAAGCCCCACCACCAGCGCCGCCATAATGTGCCCCGAGCTGCGGGCTGCACGGACCAGGCCAGAAGGTGGAGCGGAACCATAGTGCGGGGGCTGCGGGGGAGCGCATTCCCGCTGCACCCTTCCTGTCGCAGCCGCCGCCGTCGCCACAGACACAGAGCGGGGCATTGTGGGAACTGACAGCAGCTTTCGGCGGGTTCTGTTAAAATGGCGCCTCTGTAGTGACCGTTAACGGACGAGTTCTCTCAGAACGGCAACACCGGGAAGGAAGAAGGGGACAGCGGCGCCAGCATGGCGACTCCGGAGCAGAAGTCACCCAACGTCCTGCTGCAGAACCTGTGCTGCCGGATACTGGGCAAGGGGGAAGGTAATGCCGCTGCGCCGTGCTCGGGCTGTGCCCCCTACTGCCCATCTTACTGTCATGTCACTGGGGGGATCAGTCAGTAGGAAGGACGCCGGGCTGTCCGGTGTCATGGGAGGGGATAAGTCAGTAGGAAGGACGCGGGGCTGTCCGGTGTCATGGGAGGGGATAAGTCAGCAGGAAGGACGCCGGGCTGTCTGATGTCACGGAGGGGGATCGGTCAGCAGGAAGGACGCTGGGCTGTCCGGTGTCATGGGGGGATCGGTCAGCAGGAAGGACGCCGGGCTGTCCGGTGTCACGGAGGGGGATCGGTCAGCAGGAAGGACGCCGGGCTGTCCGGTGTCATGGAGGGGATCGGTCGGCAGGAAGGACGCCGGGCTGTCCGGTGTCATGGAGGGGATCGGTCGGCAGGAAGGACGCCGGGCTGTCCGGTGTCACGGAGGGGGACCGGTCAGCAGGAAGGACGCCGGGCTGTCCGGTGTCACGGAGGGGGACCGGTCAGCAGGAAGGACGCCGGGCTGTCCGGTGTCACGGAGGGGGACCGGTCAGCAGGAAGGACGCCGGGCTGTCCGGTGTCACGGAGGGGGACCGGTCAGCAGGAAGGACGCCGGGCTGTCCGGTGTCACGGAGGGGGACCGGTCAGCAGGAAGGACGCCGGGCTGTCCGGTGTCACGGAGGGGGACCGGTCAGCAGGAAGGACGCCGGGCTGTCCGGTGTCACGGAGGGGGACCGGTCAGCAGGAAGGATCGTTAGGCTGAATGAAGACAATGTCCATCTAGTCCAGCCTGTCTATCCTCCTATGTTGTTGATCCAGAGGAAGTCAAAAAACCCCAAGAGCAGAAGCCAATTAGCCCTTTTGGAGAAAAAATTCCTTCCCGGCTCCCTAATGGCAATCAGACTAATCCCTGGATCAACCCCTAATAGTTCCTACCTGCCTGTATACCCGGATTAACAATTGACCTAAGATTTATATCCTATAATGTCCTTCCCCTCTAGAAAGACATCAAGTCCCCTTTTAAACTCCTCTATGGATTTTGCCATCACCACATCCTCAGGCAGAGAGTTCCACAGTCTAACTGCTCTTACAGTAAAGAACCCCTTTCTATGTTGGTGATGAAACCTGCTTTCCTCTAAACGTAGCGGATGCCCTCTTGTTACCGTCGTAGTCCTGGGTGTAAACAGATCATGGGAGAGATCCTTGTATTGTCCCCTCATGTACTTATACATAGTTATTTGGTCCCCTCTTAACCTTCTTTTTCCCAGGGTGAATAATCCCAATTTGGATAGCCTCTCTGGGTATTCCAGTCCCTTCATTCCATGTATTAGTTTAGTTGCCCTTCTTTGAACCCCCTCAAGCACTGTAACATCTTTCCTGAGCACCGGTGACCAGAACTGTACACAGTATTCCATGTGAGGCCTGACAAGTGCCTTATATAGTGGGAGGATAATGTTCTTGTCCCTCGCCCCTATACCTCTTTTAATACACCCCAAGACTTTATTAGCTTTTGCAGCAGCTGACTGGCATTGGTTACTCCAGTTTAGTCTATTATCCACTAGTACCCCCAGATCCTTTTCCATATCACTTTTCCCTAGCTGTACCCCATTCAGTGTATATTGGTAACATCCGTTTTTGCTGCCCATGTGCATAACCTTACATTTTTTAACATTGAGCTTCATTTGCCATTTTTCTGCCCAAGCCCCCATCTTATACAGGTCCGTTTGTAGCCGCACATTGTCCTCCGTTGCATTAATTATATTGTAGAATTTTGTGTCATCTGCAAATATTGATATTTTACTGTGTAGTCCTTCTATCAGGTCGTTGATAAATATATTGAACAGAGTGGGGCCTAATACTGAACCCTGTGGCACCCCGCTAGTGACGGTGGCCCAATCAGAGTACGAACCATTTAATACCACCCTCTGCTTTCTATCATTGAGCCAGTTCTTTACCCATATACACATGTTTTCACCCAATCCGAGCTGCCTCATTTTGTATATTAGCCTATTATGTGGCACAGTGTCAAAGGCTTTAGAGAAGTCCAGATATACAAGATCAATAGACTCTCCCAGGTCCAGCTTAGATCTTACTTCGTCGTTGAAACTGATCAGCTTTGTCTGACACGAGCGACCCTTCATGAACCAGTGCTGGTGAGAAGTTATTCCCTTGTTCTCCTTGAGGTGCTGATCAATGGCGTCTCTCAGAATCCCCTCAAAAGTTTTCCTGTTACTGAAGTGAGACTTACCGGCCTGTAGTTACCAGGCTCACTTTTGCTCCCCTTTTTGTAAATTGGAACCGCATTGGCAATGCGCCAATCCAATGGTACAACCCCGGTCTTGATAGTGTCTAGAAATATTAGATATAGTGGCCTAGCTATCTCGTCACTTAGTTCCCTTAGTATCCTTGGGTGTAATCCATCTGGGCCTGGCGATTTATTGATTTTAATCTTCTTTAATCGCTTCCGCACTTTCTCTTGCATTAGGTATGAAATATTTTGTGAGGGGTTCATTTTATTCCCCTGCATTTCGTGAGGCATTTCCTTTTTCATTTGTGAATACACTCGAAAAGAAACTGTTTAATAGATTTGCCTTCCCTCCATCATCTTCAATGATTTCTCCTGCATTATTTGTTAAAGGGCCAGTGCTCTCCCTGCAAATCCTTTTGCTGTTAATATAGTTGAGAAATAGTTTCGGGTTGTTTTTGCTCTCTTTGGCGATCAGTCTTTCTGCCTCCCTCCTCCTTTGCAATTTTGATCTTATCTTTGCATATTTTGTTTTTTTCCCTGTATGATTTTAGCGCTGCTTCGCTGCCTTCCTGCTTTAGTAGTTTGAACGCTTTCTTTTTTTTCGTTTATTGCCTCTTACCGTCTCGTCGAGCTACAATGGTTTCCTTTTAGTTGAGATTCTTTTATTTTTAAAGGGAATGAACTGCTCACATGAGGCGATTAGGATCCTTTTGAACTTTTCCCATTTGTCCTCTGTACCGTCATTTTTGAGGATTTTGTCCCAATTAATCTTGCCGATAGTAGTTCTAAGCTCATCAAATTTTGCTTTACTAAAGTTTAGTTTCTTTGTTACTCCCTGATAAGGCTTCCTATTGATTGACAGCTGGAAGTTGATTATATTGTGGTCACTGTTCCCCAAGTGCCCCTCAACCTGCACCCCCTTTATTCGGTCCGGTTTGTTGGTTAGTACTAGGTCCAGAATGGCTCTCCCTCTTGTTGGTTCCTGCACAAGTTGGTTCAGGTAATTATCTTTAATTACTCTGAAGAACTTATCACTCCTATGAGATTTGCAGGTTTTGTTCTCCCATGATATACCTGGATAATTAAAGTCCCTCTTGATTAATACTTCGTTGCGGTTTGACACCTCTTCTATCTGCCTTAATAGTAAGTTTTCAGTTTCTTCTGTTGCTTTTGGTGGTCTATAGAAGACCCCTATCAGGATTTTGTTTTTTTTTTTCTCCCTGTATTTCTACCCACAGAGATTCCACCTGTTCTTCTCCTACTCTTATATCCTCCCGTAGCCTCGGCTTTAAGTACGATTTGACGTACAGACATACCCCTCCCCCTTTCTGGTTCCTTTGGTCTCTTCTATGGAGATTGTACCCCTGCAAATTCGCCGCCCAATCGCACTTATCATCAAGCCATGTTTCCGTTATTCCGACTATATCATAGCTTTCATCAGTCATTCTCGCTTCAAGCTCACCCACTTTACCGATCAGACTTCTTGCATTCGTGGTCATACAATTTATACAGTTTTTTTTGTTTTTTAAATTCATTTTGTTGTTGTTCGTACTAATGGCTGATCTAACAGTTCTAACTGTACTAACCCCATCCCCTGCTCGACCCCCATTCCCCTTGCTTGGACCCGGGTCGCTAATTACACTGGCTACCCCACTATTTATCATTTTACCCCCCCCCCCCCCCCCCCCCAGTTCACGGGGGAGAGGGGGGGGGGGGACGGTCAGTAGGAAGGACACGGAGCTGTCCGGTGTCGCGCGCGCGGCGTGCCTATGACATGCTTGATAGAAGTCGGCCCGATCGCTGTCTAGCATGATGTAATGCCGTAGGAGGACAGGCTTGTTTGTATCTATTGAAGTTCGTAACTCGGGGACTATCTGTACATATAATTACAGAATTATTACTGATGATCTTCCCAATGAGAAACACTCCTAACTTCCTTTTATTTATTTATTTTTATGTGCTTCTGTTCAGTAGTTCCAAGGAATCCACAATGCACTTTCCCACCCAAGATAAATAAGAGCTGGGGAGTGTGCGAGTGGCTGGGAAATTGGATTGGAAAGGGTTAAAGTGTGTTATCCAAATATTACATGCAGTTTTATATTTGGTTTTTCCCAGGTGAAACTTGTAGTTGTTTTGCATAAATCACAGAGTTGGACACACACAGAGATGGTCTTTTTCCTTTCTTTGTGGCCCCTCTCCTGGCTTTGGCACAAGAGCTGTGACTCCAGCCGTACTAGGTGGCGGCGCTCAGGGCTGGGGCTGGTGGATTAGGAGTTGACTTCGTACTTTTCTTCCGTTTGTCGTCTTTGTCCTAATGTTTACTTATTTAACGGATTCCTGGCAACTGTATACTGTAGCGAGCGGTTTCCAGCCTCTGAATTTAGCTTGTTTTGGTGTTTTATGTGGAAGAGAGGTAGCTACAAAGGTATAATTGTTTCTGTTTGGCATCTCGGTTTGTTCTACTAATGAATTATGCATCAGTGTGTATCCTGTAATGTTACTGCTTCCTGCTCAGTCTATAGCACTTGGTGACAATGCTTTATATTAGCTCAAATCACAGAAACTAATGTGCAGCCTTGTGAATGTATAATATATATAGTCTGAATAGAACATTTTCATGAGTTGCGGGAAGGCTTGTGGCAAAAAAAATAATTTAGGAAACCACATGATTTGTGGTTGTGCAGGTACCTTATTTTACGTATTTTCACTTTTTGTTATCCCGGAGAATTGAGTATCATTTTCAGCGCAGATTTTTCTTAGTGCTGCGAGCCTTGAGTGAAGACATCACAAATGAGAATGAAACCATTGAAAATCATTGGTTTCATAATCATGCTTTTTCACTCACTCTCACATCGCAGGAAAGTCTATTGCCAGTGGGTACGGGCCCTAATACTTATTAGAGTCAGCGCTCTAGGAACCAATCGCAGCCATTCACCGAATGACTGTGATTGGTTCTCAAACGCCGTGGCTCAGCTAATCAGAGCCAGTGCTCAAATAACCAATCAGAGCAATCACTTGTTGGAGGTAGGGTTTACAAACCCCGTTGCCAGCAAGCGATGTTCTCTCGGCAAGCAAGCCTACCCTTAACTGCGAAGACTAGCAGGAGGGACCCGGACGGCGCCTGCTAAGTATAAGACATCCCCCGAAAATAAGGGTATTAGTGTATCTTGACACCACCAGGAAGACCTGGTAGAGTCAAGATTTGACGGGGGGTGACGCCCCCCGTAGCTGATTGGCTGCAGAGGTCGATGGGCTGCAGGTCCTGGCAGCCCACTAAAGTAATGCAGCAGCTGCAGTGATTTCTGACAGGGATGGAGGGTTAGGATGAGGGCAAAGTGTAACAGTTAGTCTTAAAGATATAATATAAGGCTAACTGTTAGGCGTACCCCTCACCCTAACCCTCCCTCTCTGGCACTAATGCTCAGACAGTGCTTTGCCTCACACCTGACAGGTGTAGTCCTGACAGTTTAGTCCGGCGGCCTCTCCGCCTTCGGCCTAAGTAGCTGGGAGCGCAGTCACTAGTGTACCCGCTGCTGTGCCCTGCTCCCGCTCAGGGACCACTATGACTGGCGTACTCGCTGCTCTGCCTTGGTCCCGCAGCACTTCCACATTACTCTTGAGCTGCCACTCCACCTGCTACGACAGCGTCTGGGAGAGGTTTAGTGTGATCGGCGCTGCTGTCACCGAGTCCCACTCCTGCAGCACTTGGATAGATGCTAGGCGCTTCTGCTCCCACAGCGGGGCCAAGCAGCCAGCAGCGCTGTGACAGATGTCCCCGCAGACGTGCACCACTGTACACTTCCTCTTTGCGTTCCCCCTTCGGCCAAAGCAGGCGGCAGCGCTGTGACTGGGTCACACTCCTCCGGCAGCATGGGTCCTGATTCGGCTCCCCCGCAATTCTCCTAGGTTCCCCAGCTTGTAGCTATTTGCAGGACCTTTGCTTCTTGAGCCTATCGGGAGCTGGGGGTGTGAGGGGCGTTCCTCCTGTCAAACCCCTAGCTTATGGTGGTGTCAAGATACACTAATACTGAAAATAAGACCGTGTACCTCTTTTGGGGCAAAAATTAATATGCTAGGGTCTTCTTTTCGGGGAAACACGGTAGCAAATAGACTTAACCTAGTTATCCATGATATTATCTATGGCTAGACAGGATTAATACCTGGCAAATCAACATCAGACGTGAACAGCTAGTCACTCAAACAGATAGAAACCAACAAAACTGGGCTTTAGCACAGCAGAGCCTTTTCACTCAATTGAATGAACCTATCTATTAAAAGTATATTATTTTGAATGCAACAAGACCTCTTTTTAAATTGATATCTATTATATATAAAACACCTAAAGCTAGAGGACTCGTGAATGAACAGCTTTCCCCTTCTTTTAACCTGGATAGAGGAACATGGCAAGGATGTCCATTGTCACCTCTGTTATTTGCTATAGGTATTGAACCCTTAGGCTGGGGTCACACAGGGCGGATTTGCCGCAGATTGCCGTTGCATATCCGCACTGCGGCAAAACCGCTGCGTTTGCAGTGCAATGCCGCAGAAATGAGATTTGCCAAAAAGCTGTTCTCACGGGACGGATTTTTTTCTGCACAGCCGCAGTGCGGAAATGCAACTGCGGCGCGGTTTTAAAAGATGCAGCATGTTCATTCTTTGGTCTTTTCCGCAGCGCTTTTTTGTTCATAGACCTCTATCGACGCAGCCAAAACCGCACCAAATGCACGACAAAAAGTAAAAAGCGCTGCGGAAAAAAACGCATGCGGATTTTTCCGCACGAAAATCCGCAGCAAATTCCGCAAGCCCAAATTAACCTTTGAAGCGGTTTTGCCACAGAAGCAGTTCTTCTGCGTTAAAATCGCAACGGAAAAACCGCAGCTAAACCGCGACAAATCAGCCCTGTGTGACCCTAGCCTTAGTGTTGTTAATTAGACAAGTGCCAAGTATCCAAGGTATAACAATTGGACCCCATGAAGACCGCATAGGATTATATGCTGATAGCAAGTCTTATTTTACCATATGCTATAACAATCACAGACAATTTTGGAATCTTTTCAGGCCTAATTACCAACTGGAAAAGGCATGGACAATGGGTGAAGACATTTGCCCCAAATTGTCATGCAGTTTAAGTATTTAGGAATATAGATTTCCAGAGATGGCCAATACTCGTATATGATCGTATATTACTCATCTAGTTTCTTTCCTTAACAACAATTTTAAAATCTGAAATTCACTTCATTTACATGTAACCAGCAGAATAAGTCTCAGTAAGATAATTGTACCAAAGCCTCTGTATAGTATATGTACCTCAACAGCGCTTTAATGCAGTTAACTCCCCTCTGTCCTCTTTTTCTTATATGGGGAAATTCTAGATATAGAATTAGTATTGAAAGATTACAGCGACCTAAAGACTTAGCAGGTATGGCTTTACTAGACTTTATATTGAATAGCAGGGCAACTACGTTATTTAAGATATTAGGTATCAAATGAACCTCTACCTAATGCTGAACATCATTTGACACACTATTCCTCTTCTACTGTCCATGGACAGTATTAGAAAACCAAAAGTTACACGCTAAACGCATAAACTTGCTATTTGAATATGGAACCTGGCCAAACAAATGACAGGATATCAAGAGATTCTATTTGAAACTCCCTCGTAGAATTATAGAGGTCTTAAGGCCCATTTACACGCAACGATTATCGCTCAAGCAATGGCTTTTGAGAGAGAATCGCTGTGTGTAAATGCTACCATCCTTAAATTTTTGTATTCAGCTAAAAGCCTCGTGGCAGAACAATAGAGCTAAATGCATAGAACAGACAACCTGCTGTGTTCTGCAGACAGCTCCCGGAGGCTCATTTACCTGCAAATGAAGCTAATAAGCTACTAATGCACCAATAAAGTGCTACAGGACTGAAGTGACAGATTTATTTAAGCCTCATTTACACGCAAAGATGATTGCTCAAAATTCATTCAAAAGATAGGATGATTGACAGTTTGAGCGATCATTTTGCATAAGCTGCTAATGGGCAATAATTCCCATTAGTAGCTTATTAGCTTCATTTGCATGTAAATGAGCCTCCAGGAGCTGTTTGCAGTTAACAGCGGATGATCTGTTATCTGCATACAACCCTTTTGCTCTGCCATGGGACTGTAGCTGAATACATTGTTATCAGCGCTCCCCGTCGAGAATCACAGCGCACAGTCCCTGCTTTCAGCTTTTTGTTGAACTATGGATTTTAGACTTAACTGAAATCATCGTGCGGCCCAAAAGCAAAGGATGGAAGCATTTACATGCATGGATAACCACTCACAAGACGTTGTATGCTATAATCATTGTGTGTAAATGGAGCTTTAGTCGGACTACCAGCTCCAAAAACTCTAGAAATCTGTTTACCTCCTAGATCAGGGGTGTCAAACTCATTTTCACCGAGGGGCACATCCGGCTTATAGTGACCTTCAAAGGGCCAATTGTAAGACAGTATAGTAAGGGCCTGTTCACACAAGCGTATTTGCATACATAATATGCAGTGACTAGAAGCCATTGATTTCAATGAGTTCATTCACATGATGTATATTCTCACACAGCATGACCTATTTTGTTGCGTACTATGCACCCTGATAGGCCATTGCAGTGAAGGAAACCTGTGTATTCACTGCATATTTGCGTACCCTTTCAGTGGGCCCATCTGCATTCTTTTTTGCGTGCCCAAATATGCAGGGATAAGCGATTTTTGATTGTTTAAATACGCAGCGCATTTGTGCGACTGAAATACGATTACGCACGTGCGAACGAGCCCTAATAGTGACCCTGATAGTGGCCCCAGTAAAAATAGTGACCCGGATAGTGGCCCCAGTGGAAATAACGACCCCCACAGTGGCCCAATTAGTAATATTAACCCCCTCAGTAGCAATACAACCATTGCAGCATTAACCTCCCCTCAGTAATAAGATTAACCCCCCTCGGTAATAATAATAAGCCCCACCTCCGTGATAATCATAAGCCCCCCTCCCCGGTAATAATCACAAGCTCCCCCCCCCTTGATAATAATCATAACCCCCCCCACCCTCGGTAATAATAGTACGCCCCCCCCTCCCTCAGTAGAAATCAGTAGTAATAATAAGATCCCCCTCGGTGGTAATAATAATAATAATAAGCCCCACCTCGGTAATCATAATCGCCCCCCTCCCGGTAATAATAGTTCCCCCCCCCCCCCCCCCCCCAACCCATATACTTACCTCCTCCTTGCTGTCAGCGCCACTCTCCCTCTGCTCGTGCTGAGCCAGGGTACACACTGACGTCCATGTGGGTGCCCGGCATTCTTCCTCTCCGAATCCCCTACTGCGGAACTGAAAAACAGGGGACTCGGGAGGAGAATCCCGTCTGCACACTGACGTCAGTGTGTGCCGGGAGATCAGCGCTAGCAGCATGATTACCAGCGGGGAGCTGCGGCACCCCAGCTGGTAATTGCAGCAGTGGTGAGTGGCCGTCGGCACGCCGCGGGGGCCTGTGTTTGACACGTGTCCTAGATGTTGAACAATGGCACCACCGTATATGAATATTACTTCCTAAAACCCCTTTTATGCACATAAGCCATCAGTGATGAAATGGATGGACAGGCTCACTAGCAAAATATGGTAAATACAATCCTCTCCTATGAAAGAATTGTTTCTAAAAACCAAAAAATGTCCTGAAAAGAGCATCTATCCTATCGGAAGCTTGAGGAGGAAACCAAAACCGTTTTGAAAGCTCACTGTGACGTTATTTCTTTTGGTTAGCCATTAAAAGGTATCCTGTCTACACTGGATTACTGTTACTGACAACCATCACATTACGCTCTTTATAGAATGCACATGACAATGATGCTTACTGTTTTCTTACTCTCAAAATGGGTATAAAATTCTTTTTTTTTTCTCTCTTCTTCCCAGCGGATGTCGCTCAGCAGTTCCAGTACGCAGTCCGTGTCATAGGCAGCAATTTTGCTCCAACCGTTGAACGGGATGAATTTCTTGTTGCTGAAAAAATTAAGAAAGAATGTAAGTGTGCAGAGATGGTGCCTGTAGCACTAGTGTTAACCCCTTCGGTGACAGGCTTATTATCACCACGTCATGTTTCACAGCGCAGTATTTACTAAAGAATGCAACAATCACATTACAACATTTTTTTTGTAATGAAAGAATACATTATAACAATTTTGGAAAATAATTCCTAAACTTTAGAGGCAGGAGATTTTCCGGGTGTGTCATTAAAGGAGTATTCCCAAGATCTAGTTCTACAGGAGATGCCATAAAAGTTGGACAGATGTGGTTCCCGCCTCTGGAACTCAGTTTTCTCCAGAATGGTGTTCCCCTGTATCACCTGATGATGCAGCAGCATTATCTAGGAGGAGAATGAACAAACTCATAAAATTAACCCCCTAAAAGGACACCGCCCTCTTTTTTTTCCATTCACCCCCCCCCCCCCCCCCCATCTAAAAAAAATTGCAACTTTTTTATTCTATCCATTGACATGGATGTCTTGGGTCTTGTTTTTTGCAGGCAGAGTTGCTTTTTTTTCAATGGTACTATTTAATCTATATATATATATATATATATATATATATATATATATTATAATATATAAAGACGAAAGCCCTCACTCACTCGCCAAAAGTTCTCCAACTTCCCGATGTCGTAGTAACATGAAATTTGGCACAAGCATAGATTATCTCCAAAATAGGAAAAGTAATTGGGTCCCAACTCGATTATTCAATTCTAGCGCAAAAGAATTGGCGTCGAAATTTTACGTACATAATCTAAATCTGTCACTTCCCAATGCCATAGAAAGTAAAAATTTGGCACGGGCATTGATTGTCATAGATTGGAAAAGTTAATAGGTCCCAACTCGATTATTTACTTCTATGCGCAAAAGAATTAGCGTCCAAATTTTACGTACAGAATGTAATTTTTTTTCACTTTCCGGTGTCATAGAAACGTGAAATTTGGCAGGAGCATTGATTATGTCATAAATAGGAAACGCTAATGGGTCCCAACTCGATTATTCAATTCTAGTGCAAAAGAATTGGCGTCGAAATTTTACGTGCGGAATGTAATTTTTTCACTTTCCGGTGTCATAGAAACGGGAAATTTGGCACGAGCATTGATTATGTCATAAATAGTAAAAGCTAATGGGTCCCAACTCCATTATTCAATTCTATGCGCAAAAGATTTAGCGTCCACATTTTACGTGCGGAATGTAATTTTCCCACTTTCCTGTGTCATAGAAACGGGAAATTTGGCACGAGCATTGATTATGTCATAAATAGAAAAAGCGAATGGGTCCCAACTCGATTATTCAATTCTAGCGCAAAAGAATTGGCGTCGAAATTTTACGTGCGGAATGTAATTTTTTCACTTTCCGGTGTCATAGAAACGGGAAATTTGGCACGAGCATTGATTATGTCATAAATAGGAAAAGCTAATGGGTCCCAACTCGATTATTCAATTCTATGCGCAAAAGAATTAGCGTCCAAATTTTACGTACGAAATGTGATTTTCTCACTTTCCGGTGTCGAAGAAACGTGAAATTTGGCAGGAGCATTGATTATGTCATACATAGGAAAAGTTCATAGGTCCCAACTCGATTATTTACTTCTATGCGCAAAAGAATTAGCGTCCAAATTTTACGTGTGGAATGTAATTTTCTCACTTTCCGGTGTCATAGAAACGGGGAATTTGGCACGAGCATTGATTATGTCATAAATAGGAAAAGCTAATGGGTCCCAACTCCATTATTCAATTCTAGTGCAAAAGAATTAGCGTCCAAATTTTACGTACACAATCTAAATCTCTCACTTCCCAATCTGATAGAAACATGAAATTTGGCACGAGCATTGATTATGTCATAAATAGGAAAAGCTCATAGGTCCCAACTCGATTATTCAATTCTATGCGCAAAAGAATTAGCGTCCAAATTTTACGTACGGAATGTAATTTTTTTTCACTTTCTGGTGTCATAGAAACGTGAAATTTGGCAGGAGCATTGATTATGTCATAAATAGGAAACGCTAATAGGTCCCAACTCGATTATTTACTTCTATGCACAAAAGAATTAGCGTCCAAATTTTACGTGCGGAATGTAATTTTCTCACTTTCCGGTGTCATAGAAACAGGAAATTTGGCACGAGCATTCAATATGTCATAAATAGGAAAAGCTAATGGGTCCCAACTCGATTATTCAATTCTAAGCGCAAAAGAATTAGTGTCCAAATTTTATGTACGTAATCAAATTCTCTCACTTCCTGATGTCATTTTATATAAAGTAAACGTCGCATGGTTACCTCCACGTGGTGTTTCCTGGGTAACGCAGAGAACTATGCAAAATGGTGAACATATGTTTTTCCTCAGTATCTCTAAAGTAACCACGACTTCATAAGATTTTCCGTGTGAACACCAGATAAACAACAGTACCAAATTAACTCGGGAATATCAGCTAGTATAACATATAAGGTACTGAAAAACATTAAAAAAATTCCAAGTGGAGTGAAATGGAAAAAAGCTAAATTCTGCCTTTTTGGGGGGGGGGGGGGGGGGGGGAGGGAAATCTTGTTTCTATGGCTTACACACTGCATCAAAAATGACAAAACTGTATCCTATGGGTCAGTACCATTACGATGATACCAAATTTATAGTGTTTTTTTGTTTTTTTTTTGCGGTAGTACTTTTATTTTTCTAAATTATTTTCTGCTGCCATCTTCTGACAGCCATAAGTAATTTTTTATTTTTCTGTCAACCTAGTTGTGCAAGGGCTCTTTTTTTTTTTTTCTTTTTCTTTTGCAGGACAATTTGTAGTGTCTATTTTGAAGTACATATAAATTTGATTGCTTTTTACTACATTTTTTCTTGGAGACCAGAAAATTGAGAGCTGCTGGTAAAGCTTTAATTTATGAATTGCTTGTTGAGTCTTTTTAAGTACATTAGGAGTACGTTTCTGAAAACTGTATAATACAGCTTTGTACAAGTGTCATTTTGCATTAATTTACCAAATTAAAGTTGGCCATTTTTATATAAATCATGAAATATTGTATATCTCTACATATATTTTTCTTTCCAGTAATGTCTATACTAGATTGATCAGATATATCCAGGGGTTTTCATGTGCAATATATCGCACTGTGTATTGGCAGAAAGTAATTGGAGTTGTCCAACTGTAGTATTTCTGCTTCTTATGAATGTATGCTACAAGTTCAGATCTGTTGTGTACATTCGTTTCTTCTGTTAGCTATGTGATACTTGGCTCTGGTAAACACTTTGTTCTCTTGTAGTTGTGAGGCAGAGAAGAGAAGCGGATGGCGCTCTGTTTTCAGAGCTTCACCGGAAGCTCCAGTCTCAGGTATGTAATTTACTGACAGTTTAATATTGACCATTATAACGGTTTTCCACAGGATTGCCCATATTTAAGTCTCACACACCTCACTATCTTTTGTAATCTATCATAATAAAAGGCAGTTTAAAATACTGGTATTTTTTTCAATTTTTATTTGCCCCATACGATCATTGTGGGTTATTTATTTTTTTCATTACATTATTGCAGGTGATGACTAAGGCTGCCTGTCCATGGACAATAAAGCGCCCGCGGATTGCGCTCTGTAAAGCTTTCCTTAGGATTACTATGAAAAGCGCAGCACCGGTGTCTATGAGCGAAGAATCATAGCGATTCTCCGCTCAGGGGGATTTAAATCGCGGCATGCTGTGATTGTTGCAACTCTCCGCGGTGAGCCTATCTTGGAGACCTGTCAGTGCTTCCCCCTCCTCCCCCGCGGCAGAATATTGCTAGTGATATTCCGCCTCATCTGTGGAAAGGGGGCCTAAATATTGTAGACTTTGAGACCCAGTTAGACGTCTACAGGATTCCACTTGAGTTCTTCTTTTGAGAATTCCAGAGCAAATACATTTTATTTTTGTGTCAATGCAGCAGTCCAGGGTCCCACCAAAGGCATAGACATATGTACAGGTACCTGTTGAATGAGGGCCCTTGTTTGGACTTTAGCGCTCTCTGTAATGGCTCTGGCAGAGGCATTGGTGTTGCCTGAGTAATGTTTGATTGAAGCACTGAACTGGTTATTCTGTCGGGATCTGGGTTGCAGAGTGAGTGTGGCTGTGTACTACAGTCGTTGTACAGCTGTTAATTGCACAGGTCCATTGACTGTGCCTATGTGATCACCTTGATTTAACAGTAGGCCAAGGAGCCTTCACTGCGTTAAAGTCCACACCTGTATTCATGATGCTGGATTCTCCTGCTGTTGTCTTGTTTCAGAATAATAGCATTTTGGGCAGAAAATAGCATGGAATAATCTGTATAAGGGCTCTTTTACACAAGCGAATGCGTAAACGGCCCAGGACTCCTGTGCCGTGTACATAGACAGCCCTTTTGCTCTGCCAACAGAGAGCCGGCACAGACTGCACATGTCTGGGAATCTGACATTACAGACATGCTCAGTGTGATTTTTAAATCACTGTAAAGAGCAGGTATGCGTATCGAAGCGCTGCCCTCTTGCAATGCCTGCATAGGGACAGTATTTTGTACAGAACCCAAAGAAGGGCTGCAATTTATTTCTCTTGTATCTGTAAATGCTGTGTCCACACGCTCATGTGCATGGAAGATCGAAAGTCCATAGTTTTTTATTACCTCTATACATTGTGTATCACACGTGCGTAATGCGAAGTGGAAAAATGCCCATGGAGATTAGTCCTAATGAATTGGGTGTAGGTGATCTATGGGTATGGCATCAGAGCTGCTGCCTGTAGGCAGTAATAATAATTTCTACGAGACCTACGGCTATATTCACACGTAGCGGAATTAGTGTGGATTCTTTACATTGAGAAATCCACCACAAAAACGGTTTCAAAATCTGCACTATTGGTGTGGATTTAAGACCCATTTACATGTAATTATTATCGCTCAAAATTTGTTCAAACAACCCAAAAATGAGCAATAATCGTTACATGTAAACGTGGGCATTCTGCACTTTTTGTTTGAACAATGACTTTAAGGTAAGCATAAGGCCGCATCCACACGGGCGACAGCGATATCGCTGCTATGTACACGCGATTTTGTAGTGTCAGTGATGTTTTTTTCTTGGGAAAATTGTAGCATCGTGCCGCTGCTACACATGGTTTTTCTGCGATAAAAGCGCGCAGGTTAATAGGACTTTTTTAATATTAAAATCGCATAGCATAAAAATCACAAGTTCATGCTATGCAATGCAATAAACAAGAAGGCTCCATAGGGAAACGTGAGCTAGAAAACATAGCAAATCGCGGCTGTATGGCCTCGTTCACACGGGCGACACTGCATCTCCACGAGAAAATCACAGCGATATCGCAGCGCTGGTCCGTGCGATATCACTGCAGTTTCTGACGGTAATGCAGTGACTTTGTAACACCGCATGCATGGATTTTCAGGGTGGGGGCTTGAAATGTAAGCCCTACCCTGAAAATAAGCCGTAGCTGAAGACAAAAAAAAAAGTATACATCACCTTAGAAGCACTGTCCGTGACTCCGCTGCAGCTTCTCCCCAGGTCCTGGGCACTGGTCTTCGTTTTCTCTTCTGGCCGGGGATTGAAAAATCCTCGCCTCCTGAAAGCCCTGGCTATGATTGGCTGACACTTAGCCTATCGCAGCCAGCACTCGATGAATGGCTGGGATTGGTTCATCGAGCGCTGGCTCTGATTGGCTAAGCGTCAGCTAATCACAGCCAGCCTTTCCAGGAGGCAGGGATTTTTCAATTCCCGGCCAGAAGATAATGAAGAGAAGTATTGCCGGGACCCAGAGAGAAGACGCGGCCGGGCTGACAGCGCTTCTAAGGTGATGTGTATATATATTTTTTTTCCTGCAGCCAGGGCTTAGGTTAGGGCTTTGACAGTAGGATTTCTTACTGTCACAGTTGCATTGCACCGCGCAAAATCGCGTTTTTATGCAATGCAACAGAGAAGAAGGCTCCATAGGGAAACGTGGGCTACAAAACTTCACGAGTCGCGGGCATATCGCCGGACCTCCAAGGGTTTTGTGTCAGGTTGTGGCATGCTACAATACATCGCACATGTGAAGTAACCCATAGAAAAGCATGAGCTTCACGTACATGCGGTTTGTAGCAACGTGACAAAATCACACGACTTAGTCGCCCATGTGAACGAGATCTATAGAGCATGCCGCGATTTTGTAGTCTCACAATGTAGCAGCCTGCAAAACATCGCTCATGTGAAAGAACCCATAGGAAAGCATGGGCTATACATACATGGCGATTTGTAGCATTGTCGCATCACTACAAAATTGCCCATGTGCATGCAGCCTAAAATCCATAGTACAGCTAGTGAGAGATAAAGTATCTCTCAATAGACCGCATGTTGTTATCTCTACGGGAGTCGGGAAATCACATTGTAATCTGTCGGGAGCCGCAAGCAAAACAATGCAGTTATGTGAACAGCTGGGCTTGTGATCACATCCTGGACTCTGCAAACAGCTCATGGAGGCCCTTTTACATGCAAATAAAGATGATAAAGTGTTAATGGCCCTTAACACTTTATTCAAATAGATCACAAAATCTTTCAATTTTTGCAGGAAGTAAATTGTAAGATGGCAGCATATAAATGGTGACAAACTATTACTTCATATAAACTTTATTGTTTGGCATATGGACTATCCGTTTACATGTCAGATGCCGGCTTGATAAAGACCTAGTATGGTTGAAACGTTGCCTGGTTGACATGAGTGTGGAACAATAAAGTCCTCTATATGAAGTGATAGTTTGTCGCTATTTATATGCTGCCATCTTACAGTTTACTTCTTGCATGCTTGGATCGTAGTTTGTGGGTCACTGATTCTGTGGGTGGCTTTGCATTTTGTTTCTCTCTCGCCCTGTTGGGTATTGCTTTTGTCTGAGTGCTGCTGGATTGTCCTTTTTCTGCATAAAGTCTTTCAGTTTTTCAGTCGTTTGAAGGGTGATCTTTGCGTGTAAATGGGCCTTGAGCTGTGGAGTCTGCTAGAGATATGCATCACACTTCACCCCTTTAGTTGAAAGGATGAAATCTGCTACAGATCCGCAGCCAAAAGTGTCAAAATCAGCCCCAATGATGCAAATTTTGGTGCAAATTTTCGGCTGCGGAAAATCCATACCACTTTGGCTACATGTAAACACAGCTTTTAAGGGTTTTTGATTAGAATATCTGCTGACAGGTCATTCATGCTGTAAGTGGCGGACCTAAAGATGGGACTTTCCTGATGTTCTCAGCAAACCTTTCCTAGCATTGACTGCAGTGGCAAGATGACCGTTCATATTGTGTCTTGTGTTCCAGTTAGACCATTTACATGGGTCTGTATGTGGACTGCACCAACTTAATTGTTTAAAGGTCTTTCCCACAAACCTTGTAGTGAAAATTATACTTTATATACATTCCCAAGTGTGTAAATATCATTTCAGCTGCTTATTTGCACTGTGTGTGATACATAGGAGACATATATATATATTTTTTTAAGTCTCTTTTTTGTTACCGGTGGTTCTACTTCTAGTTGCTGCAAATATGAAGTGGGCAGGCATGAAGCAACCTCCAGTATGCACTACAGCTCCCCAAAGTCCTGTCTGAGCTCTACCTTATATAATAAAGTAATTGAGGTTGTCAATCCGCTATGTCCTCTTTTAGGCCAGTTTCACATAAGTGTATTGTAGGCACATTTATACGCCCAAAATGCAGATGAAAGTCCTGACACCAACGCGGGTCTACTGACCCACACTCGGAGCATCGTAGGGATCTATACCAAAATACTACACCTGACGTGAGAGAGATGTGTGCATATTGGAGCGGACCCAGAGTGGCCATAACGCTGCTCCTGCTGTATTGGGCTGCGTTGCCTAGGCTTGTACGGCCTACATGCACAACCATAGACTGACAAGTACCCCGCTAACTAAGCGCAGGTATACTGGAATATTTGCAGCAATGCAGTCTTTAATTATTCTAAATTGACGTTATGTTATTTTGCTATACTTTCAAATCTATTCATGTATATTAGAAGGTCTCTTTAATGTTTACTGTGTCATTGCCGGTGTTGGTAAATATGGGCTGACGTGGTTTAATATGGCACTTGCAGATGGCTGGAGTATGTATATTTTATATTAACAGGTCACAGGACCTCCATTGCTCCCAACAATTCATTGATTCGATGCGGGGCTTTAATGCACAGATTGATGACATCATTTGGCCATTTTTCTAGCTTGTATCTTTCTGCTGTGTAATCTAATAGGCAATGTCTTCTGCAGACGTAGGAAGGGCAGCGCTGCCATTAGAAAAGCAATGGGTTTTAGTTGTTATTTTTGAACCTTCAAACCCTTTTAGCATCCTTGATCATAGGAAACTTCTTGCAAGGAATGGATTTTCTTCTTTGATTTTTAGCATTATGGTCTGCACGGAGGAGGGAAGGTTTATTTTAGGATCATTTGGTTTGCCGTTCAACAGATTTATTGAGCTTTTTTCACATACAAGCTTTTTAAGTTCCTTGTGTTTCTGGTTGAAGGTTAAATACACTATTGATTCTCAGATGGTGACAGAAGAAACAATTAGTTCATCACACTAATGGATAATATGGTTTGTCATGCAAAATAGTACTTGCAGTATGTTCTAAAGTAGGCTTTTTTGCTTGCTACATTCTGTAATAATGATCTGCACACGGCGCTATAGTTCTTATAGGGATGTCCTTTTAGTTGGTGGCTTTTATTGACAGTGAATTCTATGGATCGCATTAGTCAGACTTGGGCAGTCTTTGTAATCCATTTGATGTGAAAGCTAGAACTGAGTAGCTATGATTATACATGTATCCGACATGGATTTGTAGAATTGCCGTGTAATATCCAACTAGGCCTATCTACAGTATATTAAAAGAAAAAGTACTGTAGGGGGGGGATGCCTTTACTGGTTAATGAGTAGACCACCTATTTGCTGGACCCGGCAGGTTTACAAAGAAAAGACTGAGTGGAACATGATATTTATATTTGTAAAGTTGCCTGATTTTTTTTTTTTTTTTTTTTTTTAAAATGTGGTAATACTCTGGCACTGGGGTTGTCCTCCTCGGAACTTTTGATGACCTGCTGAGCCGTCAGCAAGTGATTGGAAGGGGTCCGCCGTTCAGGAAATCCAGAGATCACCTGTTTGAAACAGTCACTGCCTTGCCTACCTGGGCTGCTGCCAAGTGCATGAGGTGTGCTGGATTATGGTTTTCTCCAGCAGGTTTCGGGGTATTTTGTAGCTTCCGAATTGTATAGTGTGCACACATCATCGAGCAGATTAGACACAAGCGATCAGTCTCATATCCAAAATGGCTCTCTG